>JAZHYW010006998.1:0-63318 GCA_037355805.1 Ixodes ricinus
TGGGGTGTGTGTATTTTTATACAGCCTATAAAGCATAGTCTGCCTCGAGGGGCGACTTGTCTCCCAGCTGTAGGTGAGCAATATAGCCAGTGCAATACAACCGGTGGCCCGGGGTCTTTGACGTGCATCACAGAATAGTGATACACGAGCAGGGGTGGGGATTGATACACGAGCAGGGGTGAGGATACACGGGCAGGAGTGGGGATTGAACCCAGGATCCCTGGGTTATACAGCGCGAGCTTTCGCTTCACGTGCTCCGATCTGGTGTGCTCTAGCCTACTCGGCCACCGATCCTTTTTTTTTCTTTATTGCACATGGCCGCTGATTTCTCTTTATCTGTCTGGACTAATGGCGAATTCGGGTGGTCATTTCCCGGCAAAATATTTTGCCATATCTCCGGCACGGGCGTTCGCGTGGTCAAAGGCTGGCGTGTGCGCGCCGTTCGGGTGGCGCTTCTCAGGCGTGTGCCGGCAATTTACCGGCACAATTTTTGCCCGAGCTTCAAGACGTCGGGCGGCTTGTCTGCCAGACTGTATCCGGTATCGTCATATCCGAATCGGGAAAGGGAACCAAACGAAACAATGCTCACCTATAGCGGGTTCGAGTAGAAAACGAAGCCACTGAGACAGACACCCCTTTGTGGTCCGAGAAAAGCTAGTAAAAGCAACGGAGATAAAGATAAATTATGTTTCAGAAAAAGGAAACATTTTTGGAAGAATTTGTACAGCCTGCGCGAGGTCAGCTTTCTCGGAGACATGGGCTGCATCATACATTATTTTGTTTTACAACTGTGTAATAACACGTTATTACACCGCCGAAAAAAAAATGCATGCATAGTGTGCAGTTTGATACTCGAATACGCATTACAATTTCAAGGGGGGTAGCCGCAATAAGAAAACTGAGGATTCCAAAAAAGGTAATAACAATAAACAGAATAAAAAAGCGACGTCGGCAAGCCTCCTTGGGACCCTTGTAAAATGGCGACAATTCCTCGGAAATCCAATCGCTGATATATTCAATTTGACGCGTGTGCGAACAGCCCCACACCGATTTATTAATCTGCCTTTCCCTGGCACATACAGCGTGCTTATTCCCATAAAATAATCGAGGAAGAAGTTAACAAAGCTCACGCGCGACCCAGGCAAATAAAAACGCCAGTTGCCGGCGCTTTGTGTTCGGGTGGAGAGGGTCACGTGGTGCGCCGCTGGCGCGTTTTTGGTCGCCGGTGCCACCGGCAAGGGCTCGCCGGCCATTGACCACCAGAATTCGCCATAAATCCCTTCGATGTGTTTGCGTTTGTCTTGCAAGTAGAGTCAAATGCGTCAGTGCACAAGGCCCGCGTCTCGAGCGGCCCTTGGAAGCAGTTGTCGGCGCAGTACTGAATGAGCGAACCTTGGAAGCGAATGGCAGCGGAGCACCCGCTCCTCGCACGTGCCTTGCGCGTTTCCACAACAATGGCTGTGGCGGTACTCGTAAGCGTGAATTTCATCAAAGGAATTTAGTCTGCCCTTGCCGGCAGCGCCTTCTACTTATAAAATTTACGAGGATAGCTCGAGTGCAACATGGCTTTGTTTATTTGAGTGGTTCTTTTTTGCTGACAGGCAGACAGACGGAAAGTGTCCTTTCTTGCCATACCCGTTGCCAATCTTGTCAGCTGCTGTGCACTGGGCGCGCGATTGTGGATGAGTAGTAGAGCCGCGCCACTTGCTTGGACAGAGAACTCCTTAGTAGAGTTCACGGATGGGAAACGGTTGCTTTTTGTTGCTTTTGACTCGACGCGCAGAAGTGTGGACATTTTCGACGAGGTCCACACCTCTGGACGTGCAGAAATGTGGACCTCGCCGCGCAGAAGTCTGTACTTTGCCACTAAATGTGCTATGCTTAGGGTCGGCCCTTTGTTCCCCAATATTGCTGTGGGCGTCGCCATCTTGGTGCTTGTACAGAGCAGACGCAACTGCCGATCGTCATGATTCAAAAGTGCGACTTCCTCGGAATTTTATTCGGTGTTAGAAAGCTCATGTAATATTGCTTTGCTCTGTTGCGAAGCGTTTAAACATTTGCAGGGGACGTAAAAGCGTTTCCTGTGATTTCAGATAAATTTTCAGATAACTGGCATCCATAATTTTAAGCCACAATATGAACAAGTGTCGTTACCTTGAAGCGAGCTTATTTAGTGGCACTAGGGAAGATCATGGCGGAACAGCGCAGCACTGAGCTAGATTTCAGACGCCATGTTTTTCTTTATATAGTGCCACTAAATAAGCTACGTTTCAGACTAACGCCACTTGGCGATATTCACTTAAAATCATGGTTGCCAGTTATCTGAAGATATATCTGAGATCACAGGAAACGCTTTTCCGTCCTTCACAATTGTTTAAACAGTTCGCGACAGAGCAAAGCAATATTATATGAGCTTCCTAACACCGAATCTAATGCTGAGGAAGTCGCACTTTTGAATCATGATGATCCGCAGTTGCGTCTGCTCTGCACAAGCCCCAATATGGCGGCGCCCACAACAATGTTGGGGAACAGAGTGCCGATACTCTAAGCGCAGCTGATTTAGTGGCTCTAGTTCTTCCCAGAAGTGGCGCGCGGCACGTGTCTCGAGCATATCCACAAAAATGATTGGCGCCACTTTTTTCAGGATATATAGGGAGTATTCACTGGACGCCATATTTGAGGTCACCGTTTAGAGCGCATGCTCAGAACGAGCTCACATCAATAGGCTGCTAAGAACGGCACTCTTTATGGTGCGGAATGCGCGTTTCAAAAGAACTGTGGAAGCTCACCATCAGCGCGCGCTCAGCATTCGCGCACACAGCTATGGCCGCCAGTGAATACTCCTATAGGCTTTTATTCCACACAACTAGAGCCACTAAACAAGCGCTTCAGAGTAACGACACTTGGCCATATTGTGGCTTAAAATCATGGTTGCCAGTTATCTGAAGCTTTATCTGAAATCACAGGAAACGCTTTTCCGTCCTCCACAAAAGTTTAAACAGTCCGCGACAGAGAAAAGCAATATTACATGAGCTTCCTAACACCGAATCAAATGCTGAGGAAGTAGCACTTTCGAATCATGACGATCTGCAGTTGCGTCTGCTCTGCACAAGCCCCAATATGGCGGCGCCCACAACAATGTCGGGGAACGGAGTGCCGATACTCTAAGCGCAGCTCATTTAGTGGCTCTACACACAACCATGTAGCGGGTTTGCAAACCAGTATTCAGAAGAAGAGCAGGCCGATATAGACATAGGAAGTGCAAAACCGCCACTTTATTTCATTTTTTTTTGTCGAGCTTTAAATTAAACACTAATATATATATATATATATATATATATATTTTTTTTTGCAAGACAACGTTTGCGTGTTAAATGTGGTGGTCCAGACGGCCGCAACACCGCACATTGGGCTTTTGATAATTTCGAACGTGGACGGAACTTCGAATTCATTCGGAAATCGGAGCTTATTCTACGTTTTGTAAGCCACTGTAATCTACGTATGTACTGGCTCGTTTCTTGCGCCGCCTGTTGGCCGCTTCCTGCAGCGGCGGACGCAGAGCGAAGAAGATCTAGCTCGAGATCGGCGGCGAACAGCTCATGGCCCGAGCCCACCTCGAGCGCCCGACCTGCATGCGCAGCTGCGAACATGCAACTCGTTTGTTCCGGAAAAATTCTGGGCTATCTATGAGGAAAAGTGTAGAAATAAATAGCGGTTGAATCCCCCTTAATGCACGAGAGCTTGTGCCACCGAGATCTACCCCACAGCAAGCAGATCGTGCTTGTAGCCTTTCCTGCGGTACACCATAAGGTGAAATAGAGTTTAGATTATGCTTCAAAATAAACAAAACAGGATATCATAATGTAAAAACAGCGCAAACAAACACGGACGAAGGAGAAGAAACACGCAGACGGGACAAGCGCTGACTCGCAACTGAAACTTTATTACTTGAAAAGAGAAAAAGAAAAAGAAATAAGATAAAAACACACACACCAGGAAGACCCCAAATCAGCACTCTCACTCAGTTATTTTTGTTTATAGATCGCATCGCAAAAAACTTGGGTCGAGTAGCGACTGCTCAAATCGCGTCGCTTTTTGCCCGCGATGGTCGCTTTTGCGATGAAAGTTATTGCGCGACTAGATCGCATCGCCGGTGAGAACGCCTTTAGCCTTGCCGCCGTGACCGGCATTCCCCCTCTTTCGGCCTCGACACCCCTCCTGGCCCTTTCGCAGTCGTCGGCCTAGCCCCCGCACTCGGCAGTTCCGGCTCGCTCGGCCCTAATCCACGCTCGGTCCTTCTGTGAGGGTCGGCCCAGAGGGGATGCTGCCGTTGTAGTCAACTTCCCCCGATTGTGGACACACGTATTGTACAGCTAATGATAGATAATTCACAATAGGGAGTAAGCACAATAAAGCAGAAGAATATGTCAACGCAAGCCCTAAAGCTTAAAAATCGACATACTACCTGGGTTCTGCTCAGTTGGCCCTTATGCTGACAGTACAGTGGGAGCGACGGGCTCGCAGAATTAATCACCAGCATTTCTATTCGTCACCTGACTTCCCTCTCTGTGCGTGAGTATGGACGAGAACATGATCACGTTGCAAAAAGATGACGGTATGAGTGGTTTAACGAGCGCGTATCTTCCACCCCACTGTCAGCCTACGGGGCGAAAAGGGTATCGGGAAAATAATCCGCTCAGCGTACACCGTCCGTCGGGCCAAGGCTGCGAAGAGAACCGACGAAGCGAATTTCACCTCCAGTGGCATTTCCGAAGAGAGTGGCAGGGCGTGCGCACGGCTTGAATCGTTACTAAAGAGCCCCTCCTCGGGCGACGGGACCGCTTCTTAAAGGGGCCCTGCAATCCTATTTAAGCGTCTACCTTTTTTGCAGTTTTCACGTCTCTTGAAGTTCGGGCAAGCCAGTGGCCACGGAGAGAGTAACTAAATATCAGTGCGTCAAATTTTAACCGGACGATGCGGAAACCTCCTCCACCGACGGGGGCGACCCGCGGTACCGAAAGCGCGCAAAATGTGACGTCTTTGGTCCTGGGCTTACTACTGGTCAGAGCCGCTAAAAGGTTCTTTTTAGTCGAAATACAAAATATAAGTGGCGCGAACCGTTTCAATTATTTATAAAAGTAGTTTTTGTTCAAAATTCTAGATCAGAAAAGAAACAAATGCAGTTTATAAAGTACGGAAACAAGAAATGACCCGTCGACATACCCGCCACCAAGCGGTGGAAAGGCGGCGCATACTACAAAGGAGTAGTGGGATCAGGCGCCGACTCGGAAAGGTCCCGGATGTACGCGGCGGCGCTGCGGTCGTTTACGGACTGGATGATCCGACCGGCTCCGAGCGTTCCGAAGGCCTTCAGCGAGCAGCTTTGTCTTGCGTTATGGTCGTTTCGCGGTACGGCAGCGCGAAGTGGCTCCCATTCTGAACTGATCTTTACCCCGTGTTTGCTGTCGTTTGTGGCCAATGAAGTGTCATCCGAATTAGTCTTTAATCGCGCAGCAAATGCAATGCGAGCCGCTCTGGCTGCCCACTGTATACAGCCTACCCTGCACATGCTTTACTGGCGCCCTCTCGCGCCGTCGACACGGAGTGCGGCAGCCGTGAGGCACGTGAGAACTCGCTGAGCTCACTACACCTCCTCTAGTTCACGGCCGCTCAAGCAACCAAGGACGTCATGAAGGAGCTTATTTTTTTTGCTTGTTTTTGTAATTTTAATTTGCCTATGACTTTTAAGCTAAAGCGAAATTCGAGAAAAGAAAAGTTTCATTAAGTTACTACGTTCAGTGCGCTCAGGTTCGGTGCAAATTAAAAACCATAAAAAAGTGCTTGCAAGGCCTCTTTAAAGGGGCCCTGCAACAACTTTTTGTCTGGTTTTTAATTTGCACCGAACCTGAGCGCACTAAACGTAGTAACCTAATGAAACTTTTCTTTTCTCAAATTTCGCTTTATTTCAAAAGTTATAGGCAAATTAGAATTACAAAAACAAGCAAAAAATAACCTGCTTCATGACGTCATAGGTCCAGGCTTGAGTGGCCGTGAACTAGAGGAGAGCTATTGAGCTTATCAAGCGCTCACGGCTGCCGCGCTCCGTGTCGACGGCTCGAGAGGGCGCCACTAAAGCACGTGTTGGATAGGCTCTATGAAGCGGGCGGCCAGGGCGGCTCGCAATGCATTTGCTGCACGATTTAAGACTATTTCGGCATAACACTTCATTGACCACAAATGACAGACAAACACGGGGTAAAGATCAGTTCAGAACGGGAGCCACTTCGCGCTCCCATACCGCCAAATGGCCAAATCGCCAGCAGGGCCCGCGCCAAAAGCCTTCGGAATGCAGGGAACCGGTCGGATCTTCGAGCCGGTATACGACCGCAGCGCCGCCGCTTACATCCGGGTCCTTTCCGTGTCGGCGCCTGATCCCACTACTCCTTTCTAGTATGCGCCGTTTTTTCCGCCGTTTAGTGGCGGGTATGTCGACGGGTCATTTCTTGTTTCCGTACTTTATAAACTGCATTTGTTTCTTTTCTGATCTAAAATACTGAACAAAAACTACTTTCATACATAACTGAAACGGTTCGCGACACTTATATTTTGTATCTCGACTAAAAAAAAAGCTTTTAGCGGCTCTGACCAGTAGTAAGGTCAGGACCTAAGACGTCATATATCGCGCGCTTTCGGCAACGCGGGTCGCCCTCGTAGGTGGAGGAGGTTTCCGCGTCGTCCGGTTAAAATATGACGCACTGATATTTAGTTACTCTCTCCGGGCCCGCTGGCTTGCCCGAACCCCAAGAGAGGTGGAAACCGCAAAAAAGATAGACGCTTAAATATGATTGCAGGGCCCCTTTAAGTGTCGAGGCCGGGTCGCCATCCTGTGAGCCCGATGTCCTTGTGAACAGAACTTTGGCGTCGGATGGCTCTGTTACAATATCCTTGGTCGTTTAACCCCCCTCCTTTGTTTCCCTCCCTGCTACTTTGAGTACATGAATATTTGCGTAGAAGGGCCATCCGTGTCCAGAAGCTCCTAAAGTATGAAGTCTTGTGATAATGATACCACTATGCTACGTTTCATTTTTCGGCTAGTATCGACAATGAAGTTGTGCGCATAGCTAATGACACCATAAAAAACTTACAAACTTGGGCTAGTTCAAAAAAAAAATGAAAGCCGTTTACAACTCCCTGTAACACCGAATTGGAGCGCAGCTCTTGAGGAGGGGGAAGGCGCGGAGGGGGGGGGGTAACGTGACCTCGGGGCGGTCACGCCCCAGATCACGTGACCTCGGGGCGGTCACGTGATCTGGGAGTCACGCGACCTGGGGGGCCACGTGACCTCGGGGGTCACGTGACCTCGGAGGGAGTCACGTGGCCGGGGGTCACGTGACCTCGGGGGTCACGTGACCTGGGGGTCACGTGACATCGGAGGGAGTAACGTGGCCGGGGGGTCACGTGACCTGGGGGCCACGTGGCCTAGGGCGTCACATGACCTGGGGGTCACGTGACCTGGGGGTCACGTGACCTGGGGATCACGTGACCTTGGGTGACCTTGAGGTTACGCCGACGGCGACGCCGACGCCGCTCAAGCCGGAAACGGGCGCCTAAGAGCTGCGCTCTAAAATCTAAAAATAAGTGACAACAAACCGAAAGCTCTCTTTCGGTTTGTTGTCCAAGGCAATGTTGTTATGATTTGTTTAAAGCTTTGTGTTGTTAGGCACGCATTATTTGCCTTTAAATGAGGAAAATATAAGTTTGTCAAAGCTGATGGATCTATATAAAATAAAAATAATATTCTTTCTCAGCATCACTAAAAAAAGAATCTTTGCCACAAACAGTAAGCGACTGGTCGCTTAGAACATCTCGTTTTTGGAGCCATGTGCTCCTGCGACCGACGACTGGACCGCACGACCAGCCGACCCAGTTGACCACCGCCCACTGCCACCAGCAAACTCTCTCTCACTTCGAGGGGAGAAGGGAGAAGGGAGGGGAAGACGAAGGGTGCTTAGCGCTCATCGGCTCAGCGCGTCCGACGGCGACCCCGCTCCCCGCTTCTTCGCTAGTAGTGCTAGTAGTCTGCTCATCGCGCCATCTGGGGGCTCCTAGGGGAACTAAAGCAAATGTCTTCCAATCCTGGCCTTGAATGGTGCTGAAAGAGGGAAACACTAGGTTTCCTCCTGGAAACCAATGTTAAAATACGTAAGCTCTGTCAGCGTTCGGTATCGCTCTCACATGTTGAACCTTGAGTTCGGAAGCGATCAATCCATTAAAGGGACGTTCACAAAAAAAATAAAAATAATCATAATAAAGAAGTTGAGGGCCCAAACCGGTATCTGTCATTCGATAGGGTGCATCTAAAACAAGGATGTCATCTTGAGTCCTCTAAACGTCCTGGAAATATGTTTCTTACTTTTCCTCTACACATATTTTAATTAAAGAAAAAAAAACCTTCAGCGACAGTGAGCTAGGCAACCAAGTATTCGCGACTCCAGCTAACTGTAGGTGACGCCACTCGTTTTCCAAAATGGCGGTAATAGTGAGGGTCGGAGATGCGTACCGCTGCTGAGCCTGTCTAGTGTGCAGGCTTCACTGAATGACACAAATTTTTTTCTGGCAATAGGAGGAAGCTAGGGTGTTGTGAGCGCAGGTCACCTCTTTATCCTGAAAACAAAAACGGTGTTAACCGTAATATTTACGCCAGGAGGCACGTTTTAATTCTGGAGCGAAACCAAAACTAACCTCTATTTTGGATTTCATTTCTCGATATATGTCTTAATTTCGAATTCTTTCATAGTTATAGATGTGTCTCACATCGTAATTATTTAGTTAAAAAAGTTGTTCGCAGAAACTTTAATTTGCGAAATACATGTTCGATTCAGGCACTTCAAAATTGTTTGTAGATTTCAATGTCCCTTTAAAACAAAATCAGTGCTGATATTTGTGTGTTCTCGCTGTCTCTTCTCGCTCAGATAACTGTCATGTGAAATATTTAACTGCGGGCCTTTTAATGGGTTTTGGGTATTTAGATGATTAGTTTCTTTAACATTATTCCCAGCAAGAATAACAGAATAAATCCAATTATACAATATGTCCACGAAACGTATAAATTAATAGACGCTGTTCTCACTACAACCAAAAAGACGGAATCCGAGTCAGACAGCTGAAGTGTATCTGTTTTTATAGACCTTTTCCACAAGGGCGCCGCCATCTTAAATTATCGTCACTTCCAGTATAACCGAAAACATCGTTTTGCCGTCGCCACGCCAATAGAAGGCATTTAGGATATAAGCGTAACCGTCACACATTCTTGCTTTCACCGCTCTATTTGTTTTACTATTTGCAGGTTAAAACGTCTTATTATTTTTTCGGCGCCCATACCGGATACGCCTATAAGGTGGCTGGGGACGAGTACACGAAAAAAGGTCTATATACAACGCGTGACGCATAGGGCTCTATATTGCATCCAGTGTTCGACTGTTTGTCTATCTTGATAACGATGTCAGAGTTTTTCATATGCTAAAAAGAAAAACAAAAAATTCTACCTTTCTGGAAGGACTATTATGGTTAAATGGCGTATTTTTGTGATCGTGGCGTTAATTGGGGGCGTAAATTACCGTGATTTGTATTATTAATATTAATATTAAAATTCTGGTATTTTAATGCGTAATTTTTCAAGCTCTAATATAATTTGTTGCTTATCGATCTAATTTCAAACGGGCGAACAACTATGACAATCAGAAGGGGGCTAATTATAATCACTGGTAACAAATGCAGCATTTTAATTGCCAAGCTATAAAATAAAAATAGTCTGAAATCAATCAAAACCTTCTCGCTAATGTAAAAAATCCATTTAAAATTGTATCAATTGTGGTAAAGCATATTTTGATATCAAAGTCGCGAGTTTTGACAATCGGTAAGAGTTACAAAGTCACCGGCAAAATCATTCCCGACCAAATGCCCCAAAATAAAAAATAAAGGTAAAAAAGATACATTTTGTTTAATTATCAATCTTTTCATAACATTTAGTTCCTTTCATTTTTACGCGCCGTCATTTCGCCGAGATCAGCATTTCTAGTTCGAAGGAACGCCTACCTGTTTGCACGTCTGCTCACTGAAGGATGTTGCGTTGGTGTTGGAAGCCGGTGAAACGGTTGTGAGTTTTAGTATTGCATATACGAGCGAACGCAAGCGCTGTGTTTCTGCGTTAGCGCGTGCGCGGAACCCAAAATTGCGGTCTTGGATTGGCGCATGGCGATGAGGCGCACGCAAAACATTGGGCACGCAACTTTAACGCAAACGCACAGCGCTTGCGTTTGCTTCAATGCGGAATACTAAGACTCTCAAGTAAGGTACAATTCCATGCAGGCTGCAGCACTGCGTTGGAACAGTGAAGAGTGTTGTTTGCGTTCGAAAATGACACTTCGCGGGTCATAATCGCGCGCAGCTCCGCCGTGCCCGCCGAGCAGGAGAACCGGAGGACCCTCACTATAGAGCGCTTCCCATTTCCGCCGCGGGAGGGCGAGCAACGAGCTGGAGACGCGAATATAAACCCTTTTTATGGCAAACGCCACCACGTGGTACTCCACTCTTTGACGTCCCAGACAGGGTTGGGCAGAGATACTCAAAAATGTATTTGGAAATACAAAAAAATGGGATACATTAAAATAGTAGCTTAAATACTGATACTAAAATATATCTGTAAAAATGTATCGCGATACGTATCGGAAAGACATTTTAAATAGAGGCAAAAAAGTATTTGGAAATACAAATACAGGAATACATTTAGGAAGGGCAGAAATACAAATACAGAAATACTGATACTGCAATACATTTTTCAAATTTGTTTGAGACGCACTGAGATGAAGCTTGAAGTTTGAAGTGGAAGTTTTTGATCCCAAAATTACTTTCCAGTAGGCTTGGCACTTCGCCTTGAAGGTATTGGTTTCGGACGGTGAGGAGTCTTCAATGGCCTCAAAAAAACGTTCCATCAAGGACTGATCGTGGTCCCTTCCCTGACATCCTGTACGTCTGTCTGACGAGGGTTGCGAACAGACTTCCACCCCTAAATAAATTCGATGCCACTCTAAATCCCACCAAAACGTCACAACGCCCCTCTTCAATAAGGATGCCTCTGTCAACATTGATCACATGACGTCACGGTAAAATGAACTGGTATTAATGCGAATAGCATTCTTTGGATACTTCACGCACTTTTCGTCTATGTATCTATCTATCTATCTATCTATCTGGCTATCTAACCTCTTACGCCGCGGGTCGATAAATAAATAAAAAAGACCGGCGCCGGCTGGGATTCGAACCGTTGACCCTTTGATCAGCAGGCAGACGCGCTAACCACAGAGCTATGAAGGCTTTTTTTTTTATTACATGGAATTTGGTCAGGTAAACACAAGGCACTTGAAATCACAGTACACCAAGGTTGTCGCTAGGTCTCATGTACAGGCGTCGACATACATTTCGTTCATCTAAGGTTACACCAGTGCGGCTTCACAACTTTATACAGTATTTTGTATTGAATATTACGTCTAAAAATCCGGAAGATGAATACATTGATTTAAGAGATCATACCAGTCTGGGCGTTCACCAACATGGTCAAATACATTTCGTACATGTGATACAGTTTCTATAAAATTCGACTTTGTTGTCCGGGGAGCGTCAGCATTTCTGTCAATCATTCTCGTTTTCCAGAGACTATGCAAGCCCATCAGTGTAAACAGATCATAAGGGAAGCTGTCATTCGGGTTTAAATTTGGTAGAAAACGGATAGTGTATGCGCTTATATTTAAATCTTTTTTCACAGTTCTTTGTAACACATCCCAGAAGAGGTAAGCATCAGTGCAGAAAATAAAACAATGTTCTATAGTTTCTGGTTGGTTACAAAGGCGGCAGTTCACTGACCACGGAACGAAAATGCCTTTTTCTTGAAGCCAAGGCTTGACAGGTAGCGTAGAAGTGTGAAGTTTAAAAAAAAGGTTTTTGCAGAAGGTGACACTCGCATTTTCTTCACACGTTTAAAGACATCTTGTTCCTGACCGTTACCAAATAGGCTTCGATACAAAGGTACAGGAAACACAACGTCAATCAGATCAGCATAAATTGTTTTCCGGGGAACTTTAAATAAATACTCCAGAGAAAAACGGGTTTTCAAAAACTCAATCGCGCTAACTACTTCTCCAAGGAAACCGAAAGGTCGCAATGTGCCCACAGGCACAGATGAGACTACCAGGTATGGTAAAGCTTCTGAAAGTTCTGTTTGCACGTAAGTGCGCAGAAAATGATGGGATACAGTTCGGAAGAACATAAAACGAACAACCACTTGTTTTAAGAATAGGTGAATCAGCCCAAGACCACCTGTATCAATGGAGCGAAAAAGGTTGTCTCGTTGCATGGGTTCCCAAGTGGAATCCCAGACGAAAGTCGCGAAAACTCTATGGAATTTTTGAATCTGGCCTCTCGCACAGCAAATTACCTGGAGCACGTACCAGAGTTTTGATACAAGGAAAATGTTACAAGCTTTAGCGCGTCCAAAGATTGACCACCGATTTGATTTCATTATATTGGCTTGACGTTTGATCTTTGCCACACGTTCAGACCAGTAATGACCACTGTTCCGAATGCAGTTCAAGGGAACTCCTAAATACTGAGGAGCTACACAGCTCCACGCAATACCAGCATACCTCGAAGGTGCTGTGGCCCACTGGCCGCACCAGAAGCCAACGCATTTTGAGTTATTTACCAACGCTCCCGATGCTTCACAAAATGTTTGAGTTAATGTAAAGACATTGTTGACACTTTTCTTATCGACACAGAAAAACGCTATATCATCGGCGTATGCCAACACTTTCACTTCCGCGGAATAGAAGCGATAACCGTTCACTGCAGGGTTGGACAGTACACTCAAGCAAAGAGGTTCTAAGTAGAGAGCAAACAAAAGAGGGGATAGCGGACACCCTTGTTTAACAGACGATTCTAAATTTATAGGAGTCGAGAGTGAACCATTAACAATGAGACGGGTAGCACAGCTTCGGTAGCATAGTTCGATTCCTTTCAACAACGTTGGTCCCGGGTTTATGTGTCTAAGGATGGCGAAAAGGAAGTCATGGGATACGCGATCGAAGGCTTTCGCCAAGTCTATTTGAACTATGGCGACCTGGTCGTTATGCCGAGTACAGCTCTCTATGACCGAGCGTGCAACGTGTATATTGGTCTGTATGCTACGCCCCTTAATTCCACATGTCTGATGGTCACCAACGACACTAGAAGCGACGTACTGAAGCCGTTTTGTCAGAATCTTAGCGAATATCTTATAATCCACATTGCAGAGAGTAATAGGGCGGTATCCTTCTACGTGCATAAGTTTATCTGTATCCTTACTTTTGGGAATTAATACTGTATGGCTGCTACAAAAGGATGGTGGTAAGCGTTCACAATCGTACGCTTCCATAAATACTTTGTATAAGAAAGGGCACAGTAATTCCTTGTACTCCTTGTAAAACTCTGCTGGGAGCCCATCCGGTCCCGGTGTTTTAGAGTTAGGCAACTCATCTATCGCACACCGGATGTCCTCCAGCGTTACTGGTCCACTAAGTAGTTCGCGTTGAATTTCGCTCACCTTAGGCAACATAGAAACTAAAGTCTCTGCCATTTGACTGTTAGAAGATGGCGTTTTCCGGAATAGGTTTTTGTAGTGGGATTCGAATGTACCCATTATATCAGCATCGTTGGTTGAAAGGGTTCCGTTGCAGTTCATAAGTTTGATTTTTTTGGAAAGCCCATGGCGCCTTTCATCATCAATGGCACGCCGCGAGGGTGTTTCAGATGACAAGAAACGCCTACACCTAGAGCGTACCAGTGCACCATTATATCGATTTTGCTGATAGCGCTGCAGCTGACTTTTGACCAGTATGATTTCTTCTTGAAACTCACCAGGTTTTTCACATTCCAATTCATAAAGGCTATTGAGGTTTCGCAAAAGGGCAGTTTCGTCTTTCTTTGCGTGAAAGGATGCAATACAAGAAAATTCGATCGCTTCATTTTTGACCTCTTGTTTAAATGAGTCCCATTGGGCGAAAGTGCCAAATTTTTCATTCTTTGACATATTGTTAAAACATTCATGAACACGTTTTTGAAAATCATCGCTACTAAGAAGTCTTGTGTTCAATTTCCATAATTCCCATTTTGGACGTGACTTATTACGTACGTCTGCCCCAATACGAACCTTTACAAGGCAGTGATCAGAAAAGGACATAGGTTTTACTTCATAAGTAGACACATGCGAGAAAAGGTGGCTTGAAACGTAAACACGGTCAAGCCTCGCGTTACTGTGAGCATCAATGTGAGTGAATCGGCTAGCAGTAACCTGAGAAGCACCGACATCAAATAGGTGGAAGCTATATGTGAGGTTGTTTAGTATGTCAGCACTGCTGTCAGGTCTTGTAGGAGGCACTGATCTATCATTGATATTACAGACACAATTGAAATCACCAAAGAGAACAACTTGCCTATCGGTGTCGAGGAAGGGGGAGAGATTTTCAAAAAACAAACGTCTTTGTCGAACATCGTTGTAGGCATAAATGCAAATTAAACGCCAGGAAATACCGTTTAAGAAAAAATCGCAGCATATGAACCTGCCCTTATCATCCACAGCATGTGAAAATGACGAGTATTCTAGTCTCTTCTTTAAGAACAAAAGGCACCCTCCCGACAAGCCATCCGCATGGCTCACACATACCTCATAACTTGAGAGGAAAGGGTCCAAAGCACGAGCTGTGTCCTCGTCGGACGATATCTTTGTCTCCTGGACGGCAACAAAGTCAATCTGTTCCTTTGAGAGGACCCTATACAGTTGGGATTGACGTGCACGCGAACACAGACCTCTGACGTTGATGGTAGCGAAGCTCAGGGGAGGAAATGCCAGGGAGGTGTTAGTTAAGGGGGTAGTTCATCAGCGTCTTCCACTACGTCAGCAGGCCGGGTGGCCTTACTGTAAGGGTGCTCACACACCTCCGCTGGCCTGCGTTTTGCGTCGCCTCTCTCGTCGCTGTTGTGGCCGATCGCGACAGCCTTGGTAGACGACTGAGACGATTTTTCCGATGTTGGGGCAGGTCGTTTGACAGATGTTCCGCTGGAGGTGTTCGAGCGTTCTCGTCGAGGTGATGATTCCTGTGAAGCAACCGCTGACGTCGTACTTAAAAGAGGGAAGTCGCTGTCTGACAAAAACTCCGTGGGAGCTGTGCGAGAGTCGTCTTGCACAAACGGTTCAGACTTTTCATATTCAGCGGTGATCGTTGCCAACTCAGGGCTGACGTCAGGTGGTGGTTGCAGTGGGGCTGCCAGCTGTACCCCTGAAATGGTGCTGGACGGGATGACTTCTCCTGTTGCATCGACCACTTCGCTTATGTCCATTAGGTGATCTAGGACAACATCTTCAGCTGGGCTTCTCGCTTGTCGGAGCTTATCCGCATAGGTGGTGACGCACTCACTTGTTACATGACCATAGCGTCGGCATTCACCGCATCGTGGGGTCCTACACTCGCGACGAATGTGACCGATTCGGTAGCATCGTAGACATAGTGGAGGGCGGCCAGGCACGAGCACCAAGCTTCGACAGCCGAACACCGTGAGCTGGTGTGGTATCTGGCTCGCGTTCATTCCCTCGTGAAGGGTCAACGTCACTTCTTTGTTGAGCGTTTCCATCTGTTCCATTCCGGCGCAGCGCCATTTTTCTCTAACAATCGAACGCACCGTGCCAAAAGGCGACAGTGCTTCTTCGATGCGCTGGTTCTCCAAGTGAACTGGTAGCCAAAGAAGCTTCAGTTTGACGTCCCTGGTGTCCGGGTCGATGATTAGACATCGGCGCCCCTTAACGCGGAGCTCTGCTTTGGTCACGAGTTTGGTCTTGGCCAAAGCGTTTGCGCAGGTTACCATCCAGACGTGACTCATCTGGAATTGGCCGATTCCGATGATATCCTGGCTGTCAACAACGTCCCGCAAAGCGTCTCGGAAGTCTGTTGCTCGGTATGGCCGCGCGGCGAGATCTCCATGTAGGAAGACAGAATTGAGGCTCAAATTACCTGTCGGTAGACGGGGAAGTACGGTCCGGTACTCTTCAGTCGTCATTACGGTGGTACTGGCCGAAGCCTCAGAGGTTCCCCGGCCTGAAGCCGGTGCGTTTTCACTGGAGAGCATTGAAAACACGACCGTTCCGAACGGCGTCTTCTTCTTTCTCCCGAGCTATGAAGGCAGTCATTCAACGCACTCTAAACAGTTGTTTATATCTTTACCATAGGACGCGCTTTACAGCGCTGTCACAGCTACCGGTGCGCGCGCGTTCCATGCACGAGGGCTCATTCCGCTCTCGTGAGGCTGAGCACGGCCGCTAGCTCACCCTCTCCCGCGCTCGGGAGAGGGTGATGTAGCGGCCGTGCTCAGCCTCACGAGAGCGGAATGAGCCCTCGTGCATGGAACGCGCGCGCACCGGTAGCTGTGACAGCGCTGTAAAGCGCGTCCTATGGTAAAGATATAAACAACCGTTTAGAGTACCGTTGGTTGAGACTAGCTGAGACGCCAGAAAGTCTGGTCGGTACCATTTTGAGTGTTTGTGCGTATGGCGCGTGCTTTGCTCGCCTTCCTAAGTGACACAAACGCACGTGCTGGGCTGCGGAGATCGTGCGCAGGGCTGTGAAAGTGTCAACAAATTTAGAATCGCCTCAAGAGTGGGCTGGCGTATCTAGAGTGTGCCGGCCACCTGACGAACGCGCATAACTCCGCACCGTTTGATGCTATTCGCATTAACGTAGATAATCATTCCCAAAGGATGGGTTCTGCTGATTTTTTTATCTGTAGGTGTGGCCTCGAACATGAAACTTTACCACGCTGCTGTATGAAATGACAATACGCACTTTCGTTGTAGGTGACCTCGTTAAAGATCGTGCAGGCAGTGTTATTTGGAATTTTTGAGAATAGTGGACCACCTGAAGCATCCTGAAACACATGTCTGATCTTCTGTTACGGTTAAAAAAACGATACGGTGGCATCCTTGTTGTGAAGGTCCCTTCTGCCGACCCTCCGCCACCGGCGCATACCTTGCAGTCCTCAAGTCTCGCCTAGCATCATCCAAACAGGGACCTCGTGGATTGCGACCTGATATTGCCGGCAAGTGTACGGATTCTGGGTCGGCACCGCGAGGCCACATCTGGCCTCCTTCCTGGGTTTCGGATCACCAGAGCAGCGGGTAACGTTCACGTCGGCTAATGACGTATCCTTGAGCCGTGCAATATTACGGGCGAAGCCGCAGACGCATTCGAATATGTGTTGGACTTCACTGCGTGAGTCATCCTACTATTTCAAGGCAACCACCGCCAGGCTCGCGCTGCAACTGACTGTGACTCAGCTTTGCCCGCTAGGTGTACTGTGTACGCTAAGGCAAGATAGACGGTTAGCAGCGGGCACTCTGACTCCACTCCTGGCCGGCCACCTGGTTCGAGCCTCCGACTGCGCAACACTTCTCAGAAGCGAGAAGAGGACGCATAGAAAAATAGTTCTGAGAATCGAAACGAACCTTGGTCAGCATAGTAAAGTAGTAAAGTCAGAAGTAAAAAAAAAAAATGCGTTCGGTCTTGCGGGGGGGGGGGGGGGGGGAGTATTTCTCAAGAAATGTAACGAACTACATTTCATACTGATTGTATCGCGCTACAAAAAAACATTCCAAATGTATTTCGATACAGGAATACAGATACTGGTGAAATATATGTATCGCGATACAGAAATACAGATACGAAATGTATTTCTGAAATACTATCGCGACACATTTGTGTCGCGATACTGCCCAACCCTGGTCCCAGAGAACTTCCGGTTTATAAAAATCTAGATGAAACGTGCGATGATAATGCAATTAATGCAAAGGTGCAAGCGACCTGGACAGTAATGACGATAATAATCCCTGGAGAAGGGGAACAAGGGTACAAAGGACAAACACAGATTTGTGTTTGTCCTTTGCCCTCTTGTTGCCCTTCTCGTGGGATTATTATCGTCAGCGGTTCATGCGCGTTAGTCAGGCAAGATGGCGGACGAAAGAAGGTCGTTTTCGTCGTTCAGCACGCGGACCATCCTAAATTTCTTGTAGTGCAGCGTAAAATCGGTGTTACATGCAAAAGCAAAGCGATTTCCTTTTATTATACTGTTGAAACCTTTCTTTAGTCAGTGCGTATAAATGACACGGCGAAAGCATAAAAATAATCACTGGAAACGATGTTTGTTTCTATGCTTCCTACGAGAACCATGCGGCGATAGCAGACAACAGAGTCGAAACGACCTCCTTTCTCGAGAGCTTCTCGGGGTTGCCGCTACGCGGCGTCAATTTCGCTGATGGTGTGCTCTGTGACAGAGTGTGCATGGGATTTGGATTGACCTCGGGTGTCTTGGAGGCTCCTCTTAAAAAATTAAAAAATAAAATGAATGAGATTTGTTTGATTTAAATCCGATTTATTTTTTATTTACATATATTTAATTTGATTTAAATCACTCTAGCTAGAAAATTGCGACTCTTCCTCACTGTAGAAAGTGAGAGGGTCAGAATTCAGCTCTCCTGCTCCACGCTCCTCTTCCATGTCGAGCTTTCTGCCTTTTTGTAACACTTAGTCGCACGCGCAGCCGAAGCCCGGTGAAAGGCAACAAGCGCGTGCTATACAAGCGGAGCTTCCACTCAATTCTTAACCCGTCTCCAACTATATATATGTGTTTAAACATGGCAGATTGATTAATCAATCCGTCCAATCACTGAAAACAATGCGGAAGGTTTACTCTATAACCTTAAGTACAGTAGTCTTTTAACAATATTTAATTGATGTAAACCCAACCATACTAAAACAAAACAACTTTTCTTTTTTTTAGCTAGCGAAAATGTTCGTTTGCTTTTTATTTCGAGTTCTGACGTTGCTTGCGATACCATGTTACCTAACTGTCTAACGAAGTGGAAGGTAGAAATAAAGGTCAACGCTTCGATTTGCTCAGAAAAGCAATGCTCGCTTTTCACTCATGTTCAGCCTCATATAAATCTTCCTTGCTCGATAGTTCTTTGATTTAAATACAAAAGCAACTGCGCATATATAGAAAGCATCAAACAACAAAACAGCGGTACGTGTCGTTTCGAGTGGTCTGGCATAAAATTGCGATTTAAATCATCTCAACGTTTATTCTTCTCCCTGCGTTCGATAGGATTGTATGACGAGAGCCGTTCTCGGTGACGCATATACAGGGTGTTTCACGAAAGGTGGACAAATTTGATATTGCGAAAACTACGCGTCGCAACAAAAAAAAAAGGCTTGCGTCATTTTGGTCCTGGGCCAGGGGCCTATTTAGGAAAATATTGAAGTCCGGGATAATAAGATTGTTAATTATTTTTTCGTCATTAGCTTTTTTAGTATTGGGTTTAAGGGCATGTTTTAAGTTAGAAAATTGCTCAGCATCATCAAAAAACCCTAAATCAACAAATTGCAGAACGATAGAAGGCACGCGAGGCATTTTAGGGCTTTCTGAAAAACCACAGAAATTCGACGGGTTCTTAAGTTTCGGTTTGCTATCGGAGCGCATCTCGGCTCCGGCGGCACCGCGCCCCGTGGAGAAATAGTTCAACCAGCCTTCGCAGCAGACGTCACGACCGCGTTACAACGGCGACTTGATGTCGCGAAACGGCGTCGTCCTCGACGCAACGCGATGTCACGACGGCCTTACGACAGCATCTTAGCGCCGCGAAACGTCGTAGTCGACGATGACGTCATGGCGTCGTCGTAACGTCACGTCGTAGTGTCGGGGTGCTTTGATCGTTACCTCTGACGTCAAAATTATAAAAATACAATATAGCCCCTGAGGGGCTATATACTGCCATATATAATTTTGACGGCACTGCAGCAAGCTTGGTCCAGTAACGTTGGCCCATATGGCCTTGACCTGTGTCGTTGCTTGATCGCAGTGAAGGAGGCGCTGCGATCGAAGTGGCTGGGTTCCACCTGATCGCTTCCCACATTTTGAGGTGCAACTGAAAGCATGAGCGGAGACTGTAGCTCGTCCCACTCGTACTTTCTAGTACACTCTAGTTCTGCGAAGCCCCAGTAGCGCTGCTGCCTCCTCTTCTTCCTTGACCAGCCGAGCTCAAACTTCCTTGTCCTCTTCGTATCACTACTCGCACGCCATTTTAAGTTTTGTATGGCTTGAGTCACAGGTAGTGGTGCAAAACTATCGATAGTACTATCGATAGTATCGATAGTCGCCAGAAATCTGACTATCGACAGTAAAAAAACTATCGATAGTCGACTGTCGAAAAACTATAGATAGTATTATTGATAGTTGACTATCGAAAAATATCGATAGTCGACTATCGCAAACCAATCGATAGTACTGTCGACGGTTTACTATAGTTTGGCGAAACTAGTAGTTTGCATCGATCCCTTCTTTTTTTTTGCTTTATTTTTCAAATGGGACGCCAACTAGCCCAAGCACTTACCATAGTGATGCAAAACTATCGATAGTACTATCGATAGTATCAATAGTCGCCAGAAATCTGACTATCGATAGCAAAAAATGAAAGCCGTTTACAACTCCCTGTAACGCCGAATTAGAGCGCAGCTCTTGAGGAGCAGGAGGGAAGGTATGGGGAGGGGAAATGCCCCTCCCCCTATCCTGCTCGCCTCACATATAGGGGAAAATTTTCCGCTAAATTTAGCGGGAAATTTTTCCGCTAGATTTAGCGTGGAATTTCTTCCGCTAAATTTGTTGGGGAAAATTTTCCGCTAAACTTAGCGAGGAATTTTTTCCGCTAAACTTAGCGGGAAATTTTTCCGCTAAAATTTAGTGGGGATTTTTATCGCTAAATTTAGCGGGGTAAATATTCCGCTAAATTTAGCGGGCAAAATTTTCCGCTAGATTTAGCGGGGAAGATTTTCCGGTAAAGCGGGGAAATTTTTCGCTAAATTTAGCGGGAACAATATTCCGCTAAATTTAGTGGGGAAAATTTTCCGATAGATTTAGCGGGGAAGATTTTCCGCTATATTTAGCGCGGAAATTTGTTCGCTAAATTTAGCGGGGAAATTTACCCATCATGCACCGCGCGGTTACGCCGACGCCGACGCCGCTCAAGCCGGAAAAGGGCGCCTAAGAGCTGCGCTCTAAAACTATCGATAGTACTATCGGTAGTCGACTATCGAAAAACTATCGATAGTCAACTACAAAAAACTATCGAAGTACTATCGATAGTCGACTATCGATAGTTCTGCGGCACTATCGATAGTTTTGGAAAAACTATCGGTAGTATCGATAGTCAATTTATCGATAAATTTGCCCCATTAGTCGCAGGACATGCACTGTCTGGGGTTGATGAGTGCTGATTTCGGTGAGGGTTAAAGGCTCGACAATATAATTGACGTCGGACGTTTGGCGGATAATCCTGTACGGGCCGCGGTACCGTGGGAGAAGCTTTTCAGCGAGGCCTACGCAACGCTGAGGTGTCCACACTCTCAGAAAAACAAAAAAAGGTGTATTCTTACATTTTTCTCTTATATATTACACCCCAAAATTTCAGTTTGACGTACAGCGCACTGACATCGATCTGACGGTATTAACTTTCACGAGAAGCGTGATAGCTGTGTGGTACAACTTTTAAGAATAGCTAATGTACATGTTACTGACTACAAAAAAGTGTCACCTTACACCTTACAATAGAGACGTGTCCTCGACTGTTCATTTTTCTTCTACTTTGAAACTTTCCTCTTTTCCTGCCTCAGTCTCGGGCTAAGAACAAAATGGTTAAAAAAACATAATCGGGATTTTCTTGGTTTTACCGCAAAACCTCGGTGTTTTCTTTCTGTGGATGTTTGATGCGTACTTTAGCTATTGAATAAGTTATATCGCACCGTTATCAAGCCCGTCGTAAAATTTGGGGCCGTCTGTTCGACTATAGTGCGCTGTAGGTCGAATTGAAGTTTCGGGGTGCATTAAATGGAACAAAAAGATGTAAGGTGACACTTTAAAAAAAAAAGCAGAGCAACATCAAGTCATTAGGGGAATAAATAGCAAGGTTGTGTCTGTGCTCGTAGCGGGCAGACTGGCGGTCCTGGGAGTCTAGAGTCCGAAGGCGTGCCAGTTGGCACGCTTCCTCGGCACGGCATGTGACGTCGATCGTATGGCTTGTTAGCGTGGAGTTCTGTTGCAGTGGAAGCAGGGAATCTAGCATGAGCGATGGTTCACGGCCGGATAAAAAGTAGAAGGGTAAATAACCCGTAATATTGTGTCCAGAGGAGTTAATTGTAAGCAAAAGTGACATATGGGAGGATTGTATCCTAATTGCAGTGGTCGGAAGATATATACATAGAAAGCATCTAGAAGATGGTCCTGTTGAGTCTCTCAACCATCCCATTGGTCTGGAGATGATAGGCCGTTGTTTGTTTGTGCACGATGGAGCAGTATTGCAGAATTTCAGCAACGAGTTCTGATAGAAAGGGTCGGCCTCAGTCAGAAAGAATTTCTCGTGGTGCACCATGCTTCAGAATGACGTCTTGAAGGAGGAATTCGGCGACGTCGACAGCAGTTGCAGTCAGGAGTGAGGCTATAACCGCGCAGCGTGTGGCATAATCAGCTGAAACTGCGACCCAGCATTTGCCGAGTGTAGGAGTCGGGGAATGGGCCGAGGAGGTCCACGCCCAATCAGTAAAAGGGGGTGTTCAGGAGGCAGGAGGGGCCAAAGGTGAAGTAACCCCGTGGATCGCTTAGATGGCATTTTGCGACGTTGGCAGAGGTCCGAAAAGGAGACACACCGTTTGACTGTGCGGTACATGCTTGTCCAGTAGAATCTCTGTTCAACACGGGGTATAGGTCCGGACGACACCTAAATGGCCGGAACATGGTGAGTCATGCAGCTCGGCGAGCACTATCGTTGTTTGAAGATGTTTGGGAACTACAAGAAGCAGAGGAGCACCGTCTGACCGATAATTCTGGCAATAAAGGATGCCGTTTTTAATTCTGTAGGGAGTGGAAGGTGGGCGACTCGTTCCAGCAGTGAGGACATTGATGATGATTTGGAGAGTACGATCACGGTGTTGTTCTCTCTGCGATGTTAAGAATGGCAGATATTTGGAAGAGCGGAAGTGTCTTCGCTATCAGGCGTTGAGTCCGGTGGGTCCACTGGATGTCGAGAAGGCCAGTCGGCATCTCTTCGGTGAAGTTTCTCCCTGAACATTGTGAATGATCCTATCGTCATACTCCTGAAGACAAAGAGCCCAGAGTCCAAGGCGACCCACAGGATCTTTAAGTGAACAGATCCAGCAGAGTGCGTGGTGATCCGTGACGACAGAAAATGGACGGCCGAAGAGATAGGGGCGAAACTTCGTAATAGACCAGACGACAGCCAGACACTCACGCTACGAGATGATGTAGTTTCGTTCGGTCGATGAAAGGGTACGGCTGGCGTAGGCTATCACACGTTCTTGGCCTTGTTGGTGCTGTGCCAAAATAGCCCTAATGCCGTGGCCGCTGCCGTCGGTTCGTAGCGCAGTTGGGCGGTGGGATCAAAATTGCCTAAAATAGGATTGGACGTTAGGGCTGTCTTCAACACTTCAGAAGCCTTGTGTTTGTCGGCAGTCCATAGAAATGGTTGGTTTATCTTTAGGAGGTTTGTAGGAGGACGGGCAATTTGAGCAAACTGGCAAATGAAACGACGAAAGTATGAACACAATCCAAGGAAACTGCGGACGTCCTTAAGGGAGGCTGGTGTTTGAAATTCTTGGACAGCCTTGCATTGGTCGGGGTCAAGTCTGGTACCATTTCTGTCCACGAGGCGACCCAGCACTTTGATTCGAAAGCTGCCAAACTGGCACTTTGAAGAATTCAATTGAAGGTTTGCCTTCCGGAAGAGGGCGAGAACTTGGTCGAGTCGTTCCAGGTGAGATGCAAGCATTGTCGAAAAAATGATGACATCGTCGAGATAGCATAGGCAGGTTGTCCATTTGAGCTCTTGCAAAAGGCGATCAATCATGCGTTCAAAGGTTGCTGGGGCAAGCTTTGAACATAAGCCGAACAGCTTCACTTTAAATTCGTAAAGACCGTCTGAAGTCATTAACGCGGTTTTTTCTCTCTATCTCCTCGTCGACGTTGATTTGCCAAAAGCCGGTGCGAAGATCAATGGAAGAAAAATACTGGGCGCCGTGCAGACAATCAAGTGTGTCGTCAATTTGAGGAAGTGAGTATACATCCCTTTTAGTAATCTTTTTGAGCCGACGATAGTCGACGCAGAATCACAACGTCCCGTCTTTATTTTTATCTAGAACACTGGGAGGACCATGGGCTGGAGGAAGGTTGAACAATAAGCATATATCGTAAAAAGGAGTTAAATGCTTCAAAGCAAATTCATTAGACGACGTTCCGAGCGGGGACCGCTCTTCATCAGGTCCTATATACAGGGTGTTTCAAGAAAAGTGGACAAATTCGATATTGCGAAAACTACGCGTCGCAACGTCCTGCCTGGCGCCGGCGCTCAGCGAGGTCTATCTCTCATTTATCGACCAAGCCATTAAAGCCCAGCTCGACTGCGTGGCCTCGGGAACACAGGTATACGGAGCATGTCGACGTGACTACCTTGTGCTTCACGACTCAAGGGGTTTCCGCAGCTACCATCCAGCAGGTCTTTCATGACAATGCACGGGGCCTAACGTTCACCAGAGAAGATCCCTCGACAGAGGGTCTACAGTTCCTGGACCTGCGCCTGATCTCCTCGGCGGAGGGCACCTGCTGGAGCTTCCAACAACGCTCACAGAAGCCTGTGCTTCCATTTTCCAGCAACCACTCCAAGACGGTCAAGGCGGGGATCGTGAAATGTCTGATCTCGTCCTCCCGCTCCAGAGTCCTGCCATCACCTCTCGGCCTCCAGCCTGGGGGTCCAGATCGGCCGACTGGTAAAGGCCGGATATCCCCGCGACCTGCTGTCGGCCACGCTGGAAAAGACTGATAACAGAAAGGCCCGCCCCCCCCAGAGACCTGCCCGACCGAAATTCGTAGCCATTCCATACAACCACAACACCGCGCACCGTCTGAAAGCAGCCGCCCGACGGTTCGACACCGAAGTCGCATTCACATGTCCCTTCAAGCTGGGCACAATGTGCCGCCTCACCAACAACGCCCCGCCCCCGAGGACCGAGTGCTCCAAGAAGCATGTTGCGCCCTCTATCTCCTTGTGCCACCGCTCCGGGTTTATTCGGTGCCCCTTTCCTGTGGGGCCGAATACATCAGGCAGACAGGGCGCTGCGTCAATGACCGACTACGAGAGCATCAGCGGGAGATCACCGAAGATAAGGCGGACTCCCAACACCCGATGCTGGTGCACCTCAGGGCATGCGCGCAGTGTTCCCCCGCTTTCCCCTCCACCCGCGTCCTGGGGGCGCACAAGAACCGGTACGGGCGGGAAATATTGGAGGCTTTTGCCATGAGAAGAACGCCGCGCAATATCTCGTCGCCGTCACTCCTGCTCTCGGAGAGAGAGATGACCTTCCTGGGGTCGGAGTTGGCGACCTTGACGGCCCGGACTGGCGGGCGTTGACTCGGAGAGATTTCGGGACGAGATTCCTGTCCACGCCAAGCGCCCCCACCTCCCTTACTTCCTTTCCCGCCCCCTTCGCTCCTTTCTTTGCTCTCCCCCCCTTTCTTCTTCCACCCCCCCTCTCTCTCTCGCTGGTCTAATCTTTCCCACTAACCCTTTCCCCAAATCTTCGGCAGCTCGTTGCTTGTCAGCCCTGACAATAAAGACCTCTATGTGTTGAAAGTCGAAAGATGTTTGTCCTGTCCGTCCTTTTTGTCTGACTCTTCGTATATTTTTGAAACACAAGCTTGTGTCGTTTTGATCCTGGGCCAGGGGCCTATTCAGAAAAATTATTAAAGTCCGGGATAATTAGATTGTTAATTATTTTGCGTAATTAGCTTTGTTAATATTAGGTTTAAGGGCATGGTTTCAATTAGAAAATTGCTGAGCATCATTAAGAAACCCTAAATCAACAAATTGCACCACGATAGAAGGTACGCGAAGCATTTTACGGCTTTCTGAAAAAGCGCACAAATTCGACGGGTTTTTAAGTTTTGGTTTGCTATCAGAGCGCATCTAGGCCCCGGCGGCACCGCGCCCCGTGAAGAAATAGTGCAACCAGCCTCTGCTGCGTCACGCTGATGACAGCGCAGCAGAGGCTGGTTGCACTATTCTCCGCGGGGCGCGGTGCCGCCGAGCCAAGATGCGCTGCGATAGCAAAACCAAAACTTAAAAACTCGTTTGAATTTGTGCGGTTTTTCAGAAAGTCGTCAAAATGCTTCGCGTGCCTTCGATCGTTCTGCAATTTGTTGAAATAGTGTTTTTTGATGTTGCTCAGCAATTTTTCTAATTAGAAACCATGCTCTAAACTCAATATTAAAAAGTTAATAACGCAAAAATAATTAACAATCTAATTATCCCGGACTTTCATAATTTTCCTAAATAGGCACCTGGCACGGGACAAAACGACACAAGCCTTTTTTTGTTGCGACGGGTAGTTTTCGCAATATCGAATTTGTCCACCTTTCGTGAAACACCCTGTATACAGGGTGTCACAAAAAAAAAAATACAGGGGTTTTTTCGCCGCAAAAATAAACTAGGCATCGCCAAACGCTCATTCTCCGCCCAAAGGTAGCGGCAGAGGTCACAACCAGATGCCAAAGTTTTAGCCCGATCCGATACCTTATTCAAAAGTTATAAGTGATTTTCTGAAAATTTCAATGGGAAAATGGAGCCCATTTTTGCCCGTTTTCGGTTTCTGGTGCCATAGAGCGCCACGTATTCGAAAACTCAGTCGGCCGCCATTTTCCCATTGAAATTTTCAGAAAATCTCGTTATAACTTTTAATTAAGTTATTGGATCGGGCTGAAACTTTGGCATCTGGCTGTGACCTCTAGCGCTGAATTTGGGCGGAGAATGAGCGTTCGGCGATGCCTAGTTTATTTTTGCAGTAAAAAAGACCGCGTAAATTTTCTTTGGTGACACCCTGCTGACAGGAGTGTCACAGGGTGTCACAAAAGAAAATTTACACGCTAAAATGGCTCGAAAAAATTAAAAACTGGACGGATGTTGTAGCAACTTTCCTCGAAAATGTCTTTAACTAGTCACATTGTTGTGCTAAAATTTCAAGTCGGAACTCCAAGCACAAAGAAAATAAGAAAATGATAACTGATTTTTTCAACGCTGTGGCTAGCCCCCCCCCCCCCCCCCCGCCATCCTCTCTCTCCCCCGTGAACCTGGGGAAGGCGGAGATTCGGACGTAACTTGGGTTACGTCCGAACGTAACGCTATACTTCGTTTCAGCTTGGGTCCAGACGCAGCCGATGCTACGAAGCACGAGCGTGTGGCCCTGAACATGCCTGTACTGCACAAGCGCGCGTGCTTGGCAGGGACGCTGGAAGCCCGGAGCTCGCGCTTGTAGCATCGGCTGCGTCTGGACCCAAGCTGAAACGAAGTATAGACACTTCGTTTTATTTTTTTCAACGCCGCGGAGCGGCAGCTGTCGGGGAGACACCGAACGACGGCCATGTTTCTTTGCCTTATCCAGAGATGGCGCTACGGATTCACTGGACGTGAATGAACGAAAGGATGCTGAATGAACGAACGAAGAAACGAAACGGACGCTGAATGAACGAACGAACTCAGAAAAAGCCACCAAATCGCTGCTTTATCGGGCGCACTCTTGGCTGCCTCTCGTGTCTCCTTCAAACGTCAAACTGCGAAAGCAGACGATGCACGAAACAGAACCGTCGGGGACGAAGGTACGTCATTTCTGGAGCAGACATTAACGTTTTTATTTATTCGTATTTATGGCGTGACACTTCCTGCACAGTGAAACTTAACTGAAAACCCAAACAACTTTATTTTGGCAAATACCCCACGCAACCAAAAACTCGGATAAAAGCGCGCTTTTTCGTTCATTCAGCGTCCAGTGAATCCGTAGCGCCATCTCTGGATAAGGCAAAGAAACATGGCCGTCGTTCGGTGTCTCCCCGACAGCTGCCGCTCCGCCGTTGAAAAAATCAGTTATCATTTTCTTATTTTCTTTGTACTCGGAGTTCCGACTTGAAATTTTAGCACAACAATGTGACCAATTAAAGACATTTTCGAGGAAAGTTGCTACAAGATCCGTCCAGTTTTTGTTATTTTTGCGAGCCATTTTAGCGTGTAAATTTTCTTTTGTGACACCCTGTATATATATATAGAGAGAGAGAGAGAGAGGGTAGAGAGGGTTTTAAGAGGGTATTACTAGACCATCTCGATTTAGCGCTCTCTGGGAGGCACCATTTTGTTTGATAGCAGCGCCCTCTCCATACATCCGGGAAATTCAGCGGGTTCGGCGGGGTAAAAGGCGAGAGGGGCACGCGCCCGACTCCGTAGCAGGCGACAAACCGGGAGGTTGCCGTTCTCCATCTTTGAGCTGCATCGGCGGGCTGTACGGAACATCGAACTCTCGCTCGTGGCTGCCCTTGTGAAGTGGTTCGCGTTCTTAGAATATAGTTATGTCTACTCCAAAATCATCCTATAGCTCTCCGTGTTGTTCTATTTCTGTAAGTGATCAACTAGCATATCTTTTTTCCGTTACTTAAATAGCAGTTGAGTCAGCCGGCAGTACTACCCTCAACTACGCCGTGTTTTGCGGCAGGAAAGCACGTTTTTATTTATTATTTCAGACTTCCACTCATGGTCGCTAAAGGCCTACACCAGTACGAACTTTGTATAGTAAAAAGGGTACAGCAACCGGATTTGCTTTTCGTCAGAGAGACCGGCCAATCTGACACAGTTTTCCCCTTTTTTAATTTGCACGCGGTGACAGTGCAATTGGACCCTGTGAGTCTTTTTATCTAGCATAGTATTACACGACAACTGGCACACCAAAATCTGCGCATCAGCGCTTTAAAGGATTCCAAAAAATGACGCGATTTTAAACGCAAGTTTTGCACGCCAGCCGGACGCGGCTACGGGTCCCACTCGGCGGAGCGAGGCGACATGCGGGGTGAGAGGGGGAGTGGATTTTTTCTCTTTTACCCTCTCGGACTTAGTTGTCCCTGAAAAGCCGAAGGATTCCCTTTCAATTTATTTACAGCAGACGAACTATATACAGCAGCTACGTTACAATAAAAGTACGTCCGAGATGTCCGAACGCCGGTATCCTGCCTTCGGTCTCGAGCATTTTCCTCGTTATCTCCGTCTTCCTCTTCCTTGTCTTCTCCTAAGACTGGTTAGGTCACCCGCTACAGGGGCTCCCCTAGCAAGGTAGGTCCGGTGTAGGATTTGCTTGCGGTTGGGTGCCATGTGACAGATGGGCGGCTGTAGTGAGTGTTTTCTTACTCTACGAGGGCGAAGTGGTGGATATTTCATTTTCGATGGGGTTGATTGGCAGGTTGAAACGTAGAGAACGTTGAACTATGGGTGTTCGGGATGAAACAGTGTGCTTGAGGAGATGAGGTTGGGTGGCACGGTGAGAATGTCGTCCTTTTGACAGTGGCAAACAGTCCGTACTAATTGATGTGTGTACACTGGCTCTTGTCGATGAGCGCAGGCTTGAGGCGATCCACGGAGACGGTTTCATTGTGTCCATTGATATCTAGACGAAAGTATTTGGCATGGCGGTCTATGACGCGGAAAGGGCCATCATACGGGCATTCCAATTGTTTCCTAACTGTGTCACGACGAACAAATACGTGGCTGGAGGTCATGAGGTCGTTAGGTACATAAGCGGCATGAGGCTGTTGGGACCGTGAGGGCACCGGCCTAATTGCACGCATCGAGAGCCCGAAGTTGGGTCGCATAGCTGGCAGGATCATATTTCGTAGGGTTGTGACTCGAGTTGAAGAACTCTCCCGGGAGACGAAGGAGTCCGCCATACACTAGCTCTGCGGGCGTACAGTCAATGTCCGCCTTGTGTGTGGCACGGAGACAGAGTAGCACCATGGGAAGTATGGTACTCACGTGGATGCGATCTTCGTGAGCTTTGAGCGACGCTTTGAGTGTGCGGTGAAAACGTTCGACTATCCCGTTGCTGCTGAGATGATAGGCTGTCGTACGTATCCGGGTAGTTCCAAGATGTGCCACAAGTTCTCGGAACAGAGAAGACTCAAATTGTCTGCCTCTATCTGGTTGTGATAGATGACGGGACTCCAAAGCGGGCTACCCAACCAGACGCGAACGTCTTTGCAACCGTTTGGGCTGTGATGTCCGGGATAGGGAGTGCTTCCTGCCAGCGAGTGTATCTATCAATGCAGGTCAATATGTATTTGTTTACATCAGATGGTGGAAGAGGGCCCACGATGTCTATATGAATAGCATCGAAACGTGCTGTATCGGCTCTCTGTCGGCGTGAGTTTTCGCTTGAAAAGAAAGCGGCTACGTTCTATGCACTGTCGTCACTGGCTGTTGCAGAACGGCGCCGGATTGCGACCGTCGGTAAGCGTCCGCCGCGATGTGGGTGGGCGCGTTCTGTTGTGGGTGGGGTGAGAAGAGTTGCGCTGGCACAGGTCACTGGCACATGCAAGAAAACGCACGGGAGGCTGTGTCCGTCTGTTAGCAGTGCGAGTAAGAAAAAGAAAAGAAGGAAAAGTGGTCGAGACACGAGCACGAGCGGGGGGAAAAGAAGGAGGACGAGAAAGATAGGGACGCACGAGCACGGACGATACCGAACGATTTGTAACGCTTTCTGATTAAATCAGTTTTTTTTAACTCTAACATGGCGCAGTCGACACCGACAAGAACCACAGGTACGTGTTAGCTCAGGCACGCGACCCAAGCATGTATTTTATTGAACGCCTGCCAAATTAAGCCAAGACATGGCCGACTCTACAAACGATCTCGCGGAGCGCTACGAACAGCTCCAAATCGCCTACGAAAAGCTTCAAACTGATATGTCGACGATCCAAAATCAGCTGCGTCAAAGTCAAGAACAACGCCCGACCGCGGGTTCAGTGCCGCAAACACCGGACACAGTCGCACATCTTGGGGACGGAACAGTCAACGTTCCCATGGGACACGAGGCGACCAGCCGAGAGCCTGCGATCCCCACCATCAACGAACTTCTCGCCATCATCGCAGGGACTCAACAACGGATCGTGGAGTGCGTATTGACAAACTCACGTCCCCTCGAAGTCCACTCTACGATCGACACGTCATCCGCCATACCCATTTATAACGGAGATATAGAGACCAACGTTTCTCATTGGCTCGAAGAGGTCGATCGCGTCGCCTCTCTTGCACATTGGACGTCCTCTCTCACCATGCTGAATGCGTTGACTCGACTCAGAGGACCTGCTAAGGACTGGCAGACAGCATATGGTAAATCTATCCATGACTGGGAAACGTGGAAGCAAGCATTCCTCGAACGCTTCAAGAGGAAGATGACCATGCAAGACTTCATCGAGTATCAGGCCCAACGAAAGCTCCTCCCCAGCGAAACTCTTGTGCAATACATTTACGCCAAGAATGCCATGCTACAAAAGTCGCCGTATGAATTAGCGCCTGAGGAGAGAATCTCATTGATCTTGCATGGCATCGCCGACGACAAATGGGCGAACCCTCTGGCGTCCCACAATTGCAGGTCGGTGCTCGAACTGATCGACAGAGCAATGTGCATGGATAGCCGACGGCCACTCAAAAAGAGCAACTACGCAAATGAGGAACACGAAGAGCTGTACCGGAGGACAGCTGCAAGCTTCGAAGATAATACACAACGTAACACAATTAAATGCTACAACTGTGGCAAGCCGGGACACTTCTCAAGAGAATGTCGGATTCCGAAGACACCCGCCACTCTTCGGGCGGAAGAAAGACGCAGAGCACAGAGTCCGACGACGTCATCTCCAAGACGTTTTGAGCAAAATGATGACGAACGCCGAAGCCGTACCACCATGTCAAGAAACGTTCATTGCTTCCTACGTACAAGCGGGGACGACCTACCCATTGTTCATGGCACAATTGGCTCAGACACAACTGTGAAGGTATGCATCGACACGGGCGCAAACGTCTCGATCATTCGCTCTGAAGCCATTCCGCCCAACTCCAGCGTCACCGTTCATTCGAATAGATCTGAGATAAACGTTCTTGGAACACGAGTGAGACCCGAGAGAGTCACAGCTTTGACTATCACGGTAGGCACTACTCAGGTTTGGCTACCCGAGGTGTTCGTCACGGAACTACCTGCTCCTATCGACATCCTTCTTGGATCAGATTGGAGACAACTTGCCAACGTAGATGTTACATTTCACCCCAGCAACGACGTAACGGTAGTTCAACTGCCTCAAGGAAACACGCTTGAGCGTTGCAGCCCAAGCACATCAAGTGAGCTAACGGGTGAAACACTCATTGCATCGTTCTGTCAACGTGAGCTTTTTATTGGCACAGCTCCTCTACGTGGAACGAAGCACGGCGATAGATTTGTGAAGCTAGAAACGCGAGCGAGTGCCCCAGACACCGAACTTATCGAGCACATCGAAATGGCCGTCAGAGAAATGACTCAAGATGCATCGGTCGATCAACGGAACCAGCTTCGTCACATTCTACTGACACATCACTCAGCCTTTGTCGATGGCGAGAATAAAATAGGGCTGTGCCCCCATTCTGAACATTCAATTGATCTCAGAGACAATATACCAGTCACATCTCGCCCGTATAGATGCTCTCCTGCTGATCGCCAGTTTCTCAAAAAGGAAGTCAATGATCTCCTACAAAAGGGCATCATAAGAGAAAGTGATAGCGAATATGCATCTCCAACGATTGTGGTGGATCAACCGCATCACACCACGACACCTCGACGAATGGTGCATGACTATCGTAAGCTGAACGCAAAAACGATCAACACTCCCTACCCGATGCCAATCATCGAAGATGTTCTTAGTGACGTGATGTCTGAAGAAGCGAAGTACTTTACAGTCATGGATGTAAAGTCTGCCTTTCTCACAATACGGGTTAAACAAAGCGATGTACACAAAACCGCATTTGTTACCCCCGACGGAAAATATGAGTACCTGCGAATGGCATTTGGTTTCTGCAAAGCACCACAGACGATGCAAACTGTGATGCGTCGCAGCTTCGATGGGTTGCCCCGTACCGCAACCTACATGGACGACATTGGTCAAGGAGCCTCTTCAGTCGATGAGTCTCTTACTCTACTGGAGGAGGCGCTAAAGCGTGTCATAACAAACGGGCTCCGCATGAACATCAAGAAATGCCAGTTCGTCTCTTCCAGAGTAACCTTTCTTGGCTACGTCATCACGAAAGAAGGGAGAGTTCCAGATCCCTCACGAGTTGCATCAATCGATAAATTTGAACCTTCGCAAAGCAAGAAAAAGCTCTACGCGTTCCTCCAGTTTGCAAGTTACTTCCGAAGGTTCATTGGTAACTTCTCTGCCATCACGTCCCCTCTACGTGCCTTGCTGGCTCGTGACACTGATTTCATCTGGACTGAAATTCACGAGAAGATCGTCAATGACGTGAAGAGAACTTTGACAAGTCCTCCAATAATCGCAAACTTCAAGTACGGATGCCCAACAATAATTTATATCGACGCCAGTCAAGCTGGTCTGGGAGCGGTACTCGTCCAAGTTCAAGAAGAGAGAGAACGAGTAATTGAGTATGCAAGCCGCAGTCTCAATGAGCACGACTCGAAGTTCCATTCAAACACTCTCGAATGTATGGCTCTCCACTGGGCCGTCACAGAAAAATTTGCCATTTTTGTTCGTGGAGGACCTCGATTCACGGTTGTCACAGACAACATGAGCCTTACGTACCTCGTAAAACAGGGCACAATCAACCGCAGATTCGCCAGGTGGACACTCGATTTAGCGGAATACGAATTCGATCTTGTACACCGATCTGGAAAGCTCAACGGAGCAGCAGACGCGATGTCACGACTTGACATGCCGGACAGAGACCTGGAAGGCCTCATCAACAACGAAGCGGCTGGATGCACACTCAAGTGCTTGGCGATTGTGCTGAGTCAGGACTCCCGCCTCAGGAGTTTCCAGACGTCGGATCCGGAATGCCAACGACTTAAACTACTGCAAAACAAGGAGAACAGTCTCTTCGAAACTGACAACGGGATCCTCGTACGAAAACTGATCCGTAATGGACGACAAATCACGCGAATCGTGGTACCTCTCGCGTTGCGCGACATTGTAATGTCTATGTGCCATGATAAGGCCGGACATATGGACACAAGAAAAACGTCAGATCAGGTTTCGAAGCGCTACTGGTGGCCGTCCGTGACCAAAGACGTCGCACGGTACGTTCGATCGTGTGACATATGTAGGCAAATAAATCGCCGCACAACTGCCAAGGAAGGATGCCTTAACCCAAGAGACATTCCTGACGAACCAAACAAAGTGATCTCGCTTGATCATTTTGGGCCAATGGTAGAGAAAGAAGGAAATACTCACGTTTTGGTATGCATTGACCACGCTACACGCTACGTCGACGCATCAGCTGTCCCCAGCACGGCTTCCATCCACTACATCAACTTTCTGACGAAGAGATGGATCCCCAGGTTTGGGGTACCGGAAATAATCATCACAGACCAAGCAAAAGGATTTGTGAACAAAAACACGAAAAGAATTCATCGACGTCTCGGTGTGACACACACCACATCTCCACCATATTGGCCGGAAGCAAACGGTCTTATCGAAAGAATGGTAGGAACAATCAAACAAGTCCTACGAAAACTTGTGGACAATCGTCTCGACTGGCATATCGCATTGCAAGATGCAGTAACCGCCGTTAACGTCACGAGACAGAGCTCAACGCGATACAGCCCTTTCTGGCTAATGCATGGGTATGATCCCAAACTTCCAGGAGAATTAAACATTGGAAGCGTTGATGATGACATCACAGAAACCGAAAGGTTACTCAACCTTGCAAGGAGTCGATCCGCTGCAAAGCAAAATTTGGAAAACAGCCAGATGCTGTCGAAAGCCCGGTACGAAGCCGACATGAAAGCACCTTGTTTTAATGTCGGCGACTTCGTATACTGTATCAAAGGATCTCGGTGTGGAACCCTGGACCCTCTATTTGAAGGACCGTACGAAATCACAGAATTCAAAGACAGCAATACTGTGTTGCTGAAAAGAGTCGTCCCCATAGAGGGCAGATCCAACTCAAGACTAGCTAATTTACAACAGCTACGAAGATTCGTCGAAAGAGATATTGAGCCAGTCGAGCTATCAGACACTATAATAGGACAGGCGCTAGCAAACCAAGTGGAAACAGATTCGCTGCAAAACACGCTCAACTTTCCAGAGGGATCTCCCGAAGGCGTTGAAGAACCAGCTGGTTCAGCGCACAGCGGAGATGAATTGGACGCAGCAATTCAGAATGCAACGTCAGCACGTATGCCAAGGGAACGAAGGCCTCCAGCATACCTCCGAGACTATATCACAAATTGAAGTGACATACAGACTTGAATTGAGGACAATTCAAACTTTAAAGTGGGGCTTGTTAGCAGTGCGAGTAAGAAAAAGAAAAGAAGAAAAGTGGTCGAGACACGAGCACGAGCGGGGGAAAAAGAAGGAGGACGAAAAACATAGGGACGCACGAGCACGGACGATACCGAACGATTTGTAACGCTTTCTGATTAAATCAGGTTTTTTTTTTAACTCTAACACGTCCAAGTGAGTGATGCGGAGTTGCGCTTGACGCCCTTGAGAAGCTCAGTAAGCGGCAGTAGGGTGGAGGCGCAATTTCGAATAAAACGTCGGTAAAAGTTGATTAATCCCAGAAACTCCCGAAGTTGCCGAACTGTTGACGGTTGTGGGAAGTTTTGGACGACCTCGACTTTTTCCGGAAGAGGTCGTACTCCATGTTGATCCACACGGTGGCCAAGGAAATTGAGCTGAGAAACCCCGAACTCACATTTTGACTTATTAATTATCAAGCCATATTCATCCAGGCGTTCAAAGAGCAAACGGAGATGTTCGAGATGTTGCTCTGCAGTGCTGCTGGAAACAAGCAGGTCATCTACATAGGCATAACAAAATGTAAGTCCTTGGATAATGTTGTTGACAAAACGTTGGAATGTCTGAGCCGCGTTGCGGAGACCAAAAGGCATCCGCAGATATTCGTACAAGCCAAAGGGAGTGATAATTGCCGTCTTTGGGATGTCAGATGGCTCGACCGGTATTTGATGATAGGCTTTCACCAAGTCGATTTTTGAGAAAATTGTAGCGCCTTGTAAAGAATTCGTGAAGTCAGCTATGTATGGCAGGGGATATCGGTCAGGAACGGTGGCGTTGTTGAGAGCCCGGTAGTCCCCCCACGGCCTCCAATCTCCGGGCGCTTTTTTAGGCACCATGTGGAGGGGTGACGCCCAAGGACTTGATGATGGTCGGATGATTCCCATGTTGAGCATGTGCTCGAACTCTTTGCGAGCTATTTTCAGGCAATCTGGAGCCAGCCGTCGTGCACGGGCATGAGTGGGTGGTCCGGTTGTAATGATATGGTGAGTTATGCTGTGTTTTACAGGGCGCTGAAAATTGCTCGGGCGAGTTAAGGCTGGGAACTCTTGAAGGAGTTTCTGGTAGGGGGACATAGGGGTCAGGCATCCCACGCAGTCAATGACGGGGGTGGTGCACGCAATTCCCTGCACTTTTAGATGCGTTGTAGCATCTACAAGGCGTTTTGTGCATATTGCCGCGCGCGCACCTTGTTAAGTAGGCAGCGCGCGCGTGGCCTAACGGTTATCGCGCCTGCCTTCCACGCAGAAAGCCAGGGTTCGATTCCTGGAAGCGGCGCGCCTTTTGTTTATATCCTGCAATCTAGTGTTCTGGTAAATTCGAGAATCCTGTTGCTTGTTCGAGGTTCGAATGTTCTACGCGTCGAACTTTCTACGCCGATTGTTCCAGAAGCCCACGCGTGTACAAAGGGGCTCCGCGTGGCGAGCCGCAGTCAGTTTCGCCCCAGCGTTCGACTCTGCTCTTTCGCCGACTCCGACGCCCGCGACGCTCTGCTGTTATCTTTCTGTTTCCTTTTTCTTTTTGGGCACAAGTTCGCCCCCATTAAACGTTTCAGTTTTCCAGTTATTCTTTTGTTTCCTCGCCTCTCCATTCGTGACATTTTGGTGGAGGTGCTGGGTAACGCATGCCCCTGCCGCGTACCCCTCCGAGGTCCCGCAGTGCAAGTCCGATCACCAAGCCCCCGAAGAACCCAACGAAGACCAGACCGAGCTCCGATCAAGTCGCCGGAACCTTGGCCTACCCCCGGAGTTAGGACCCTTGCCACCTAGGACCAGGGAAACAAGGACGACGACGATGGCCAACCAGTCGGAGACCCCGGCCGCTTCTGCCGTCGTATACCTGCCCGTCGCACCCCGGTCTCCGACGCCTTTCCACGGGGAGATCCACGAGGACGTTGAAGATTGGCTTCAACATTACGAACGAGTGGCCCGCCATAACCGATGGACACCGGAGCAGTGCCTTCAGAACGTCTACTTCGCTCTGGAAGGCACGGCACGCACCTGGTTTGAGAACCACGAAGCGTCAATTTCGTCGTGGGAAGAATTCGAGGCCGAGCTGCGACGCACCTTTGCCAACCAGCACCGACGACAGCGTGCCGACGAACTCCTGCGAGCGAGAACCCAAGGGCAGACCGAGAGCGTCACAAGCTTCGTCGAAGACGTTCTCCACCTGATGAATCGCGCCGACCCAAACGCTTCCGAAGAGAAAAAGCTGCGGGTCTTGATGCGCGGCGTAAAAGAAAACATCTTCGGAGGCCTTGTTCGGAGCCCGCCTACCACCGTCGAAGGCTTCATCACGGAGGCCACCAACATCGAACGTGCCCTTCAAGCTCGTGCCTCCCACTATCACCGAGGTCCCGGCGTCGCTGCCTTTTCGTCTTCTGGCTGGAACAACACGGACATCCGCGAGATAGTCCGGGACATCGTCCGTGAAGAGCTGAAGAAGCTGCTACCGGCCGCCGAACGTCCAGCTTCACTCTCGATCGCCGAGATTGTTCGAGAAGAGGTCCAGCAAGCGCTCCAGCCAGACGTTCTCGCCGACGCCACACCGGAACCACCAGCTGTGACCTACGCCGCAGTTGTTCGTCGTCCGCAGCCTCCTGTCACCCGGCAGTACCCAGCTGCACCCCGACGAGAAGTCTCTTCGCCGCAGTACACTCCGCGCCAAGAGCAGCGTGGACCTCGAAAGACCGACGTGTGGCGCACGGATGACGGCCGTCCGGTGTGCTTTCACTGCGGGGAGGCTGACCACGTTTACCGAAGGTGCCCCTACCGCCAGCTCGGCCTGCGAGGATTCGCGCCAAACGACCGTCGACCTCGTTTTGGAGAACGACCAAGAGACATCGAGGAATACCTTCGTCGCCCTCCGTCACCAGCGCCAACAGCACCACGAGGTTCCCGTTCTCCATCCCCCCGACGTTCCGCACCGCCTTTCCGTCGGTCGCGCCGTGACAGCCTGTCCCCCCTATCTCGTCGGGAAAACTAAGTGCGGCAACGCCCGGAGGTGCCGTTGCCGAAGACGACCCAAGTAAAGAGCCTCCAAGAACGCCGGAGCGCTCCCACTCTCTCGACGCCACGCATCCCAACGACGCCCCTGCAACGGTGTCCAACAACCTAAACGTCGCCATCGACGGCCACGACGCATCAGCACTCGTAGACACCGGAGCAGACTACTCAGTCTTGAGTGGGAGGCTCTCCCGCCGCCTTCGAAAAGTCATGACGCCGTGGGATGGACCTCTAATACGAACCGCCGGAGGACACCTCATTACACCAGTCGGGAGATGCACTGCTCGAGTCGAGATCCACGGTGAGACGTGCCCTGTGAAGTTCGTCGTTCTACAAGACTGTTCCAGAGACGTCATCCTCGGCATGGACTTTCTGTGTGAATACGGCGCCGTCATCGACCTTGGTGAGAACAGATTGACGCTGCGCAAGCCTGTTCCGCCTTCAGAAAAACCCCAAACAGCGTCAGCCACCGTCCGAGTCGCTGCCGCCCACGTGAACCTGCCGCCACGATCAAGTGTTGTCGTACCCGTCGTGACCGATGCAGCTACCTGCGGCGAAGTTGTTCTTGAAGGCAACCTTCAATTGCTCCTGGGAAGAGGAATAGGCGTCGCAAGAGGAGTGACTAAACTTCAGGATGGGCGCACCGTTGTCCTCGTGACAAACTTCCGACAAGAAACGCAACACCTCACAAAAGGTGCCGCTGTGGGCCACGTCGAGGAACTTTGGAACTCCGCCGAAATCGCCGCGATTGATGAAGAATCATCGCCACCTCAGCAAGACATTACGCCGCCAGCGCAGCTTGACATTGACCCCAAGCTTCCAGGCCCGAAACGACGGCAGCTGAGTGACCTCCTCGCCGAATATAGCAACTGCTTCGCGACGTCGTCGAAGGTGCGCCAAACCACCGTTGCGAAGCATCGCATCGTCACCGACGACGACGCGCTCCCTGTGCACCGATCGCCGTACCGAGTCTCCATAAAAGAACGGGAGGTCATCCAACAGCAAGTGGAAGAAATGCTGAACGACGACATAATCCAGCCTTCAAGCAGTCCGTGGGCCTCTCCAGTCGTGCTGGTTAGGAAGAAGGACGGAACGCTTAGGTTCTGCGTGGACTACCGGCAGCTGAACGCGGTAACGAAGAAAGACGTCTATCCACTCCCCCGAATCGATGACACGCTAGACCGCCTGCGCCACTCTCGATACTTTTCATCGATGGACCTGAAGAGCGGCTACTGGCAGATTGAAGTCGACGAACGGGACCGAGAGAAGACAGCTTTCGTTACGCCAGATGGCCTGTACGAGTTCAAGGTCATGCCTTTCGGCCTATGCACGGCGCCGGCAACGTTCCAGCGTGTCATGGACACAGTACTGGCAGGGCTGAAGTGGCAGAGCTGTCTCGTCTACCTTGACGACGTCGTGGTGTTTTCAAGTGACTTCGACGAGCACTTGCGACGACTCCGAGCTGTTCTCCAAGCCATTCAGACCGCCGGACTCACACTCAAGCCGTCAAAGTGCCGGTTCGCCTATGACGAACTGAAGTTTCTGGGCCACGTGGTTAGTAACAAAGGCGTCCGCCCAGACCCCGAGAAGACTCGCGCCGTCGCGGCATTTCCAGCGCCGACAGACAAGAAGGCCGTGCGAAGATTCCTTGGACTTTGCGCCTACTATCGACGCTTCGTTCGGGATTTCGCTAAAATTTCCGCACCGCTCACAAACCTGACGAAGGACGCCGAGAAGTTCGAATGGGGCGAGGAGCAGCAGCAGGCATTCGACGAGTTGAAACGACGACTCCAGACTCCTCCTGTGCTTGGTCATTTCGATCAGGATGCGGAAACCGAGATTCACACAGACGCAAGTAACGCGGGACTCGGCGCAGTACTGGTCCAAGTGCAAGAAGGCATCGAGAGAGTCATCGCCTACGCAAGTCGGACACTGTCCAAGGCGGAGAAAAATTACTCCACGACTGAGAAAGAATGCCTTGCGGTCGTCTGGGCAATCACGAAGTTTCGTCCGTACTTGTACGGGAGCCCGTTCCGCGTGGTGACGGACCACCACTCGCTTTGCTGGCTTGCGAACCTCAAGGACCCGTCAGGACGCCTCGCTCGATGGAGTCTCCGACTACAAGAGTTCAACATGACTGTGGTCTACAAGTCAGGCCGCAAGCACAGCGACGCCGACTGCCTGTCCAGAGCCCCCGTCGAAACCCCTTCCGGCTGCAGCGACGACAATGACGACGAGTGCTTCCTAGGAGCAGTCAACACCGACGACATGGCACGACGTCAACGGGACGATCCTGAGCTGCGAGCATTAATCGAGCACCTGGAAGGGGGCGGGAGTACCGTGCCCCGTGTTTTCTCACGAACCCTGCCGACTTTCACCATTCGACAGGGTGTGCTCTACAAAGAGAACTTCGGAAACAACAACTCGCCGTGGCTACTGGTAATCCCGGCCGACCTTCGAGAGGAGATTTTTCAAGCATGTCATGACGACCCGACGTCCGGACACCTTGGTTACAGCCGGACACTGGCCCGTATTCGTGAAAAGTATTACTGGCCCAAGCTCCCCAAAACCGTCCACCTCTACACCCGATCCTGCCACGAGTGCCAGCGACGCAAGAAACCGCCGACGAAGCCGGCAGGTCTCCTGCAGCCGATTCCTCCGCCAACTACACCGTTCCAGCAGATCGGAATGGATCTACTTGGTCCTTTTCCGCCGTCGACCCTGGGAAACCGGTGGATAATCGTCGCCACAGATTATCTCACGCGGTACGCAGAAACGAAAGCCCTTCCTTCAGGGACGGCCGTTGAAGTCGCCAAGTTTTTCATCGAATCCATCGTCCTCCGGCACGGCGCTCCCGAAGTCCTGATTACAGATCGCGGATCATCGTTCATGGCACAGCTGACCCAAGAAATCCTCCGGCTCAGTCACACCAGCCATCGTCGTACTACTGCGTACCACCCACAGACCAACGGGCTGACGGAGCGACTCAACAAGACAATCGCCGACATGATTTCTATGTACGTCGACGTAGAGCACAAGACGTGGGACGAGGTGTTGCCCTACGTCACGTTCGCCTACAATACGGCGGTGCAAGAGACCACAGGATTCACACCTTTCCAGCTGGTACATGGTCGGAAGGTAACGACCATGCTGGACGCGATGCTGCCCCATGAGCCAGCTGACAATGAAAGCGACGACGCCCAGGTGGTTGCTCAACGGGCCGAAGAAGTCCGCCAGCTCGCCCGACTCCTGATCCAAGACCAGCAACGCGTCGACGCGGGCCGCTACAACCTCCGTCGCAGGGACGTCCAATTCCAGCCCGGAGACAGGGTGTGGGTGTGGACGCCCATCCGTCGCCGCGGCCTTAGTGAGAAACTGCTGAAACGGTACTTTGGACCGTACAAGGTACTTCGTCGCCTCGGGGACGCTGAACTACGAGGTGATGCCCGACGGAACACGAACATCATCACGCCGCCCACCACGACCTGAGGTCGTCCACGTCGTGCGCCTGAAGCCGTACTACGCTCGATAGGACTGTGGACAATATGTGTCTCAAATGACTCTTTAGTTTATCGTTCTTTTTTATTTTGTTTTGTTCCGTTTGGTTGGCATCGGGGCGATGCACTTTTTAAAGGGGGGAGTAATGCCGCGCGCGCAGCTGACCAAGCAGGCAGCGCGCTCGTGGCCTAACGGTTATCGCGCCTGCCTCCCACGCAGAAAAGCCAGGGTTCGATTCCTGGAAGCGGCGCACCTATTTGTTTATTCCTGCATGCAATCTAGTGTTCTGGTAAATTCGAGAATCCTGTTGCTTGTTCGAGGTCCGAATGTTCTACGCGTCGAACTTTCTACGCCGATTATTCCAGAAGCCCACGCGTGTACAAAAGGGGCTCCGCGTGGCGAGCCGCAGTCAGTTTCGCCCCAGCGTTCGACTCTGCTCTTTCGCCGACTCCGACGCCCGCGACGCTCTGCTGTTATCTTTCTGTTTCCTTTTTCTTTTTGGGCACAAGTTCGCCCCCATTAAACGTTTCAGTTTTCCAGTTATTCTTTTGTTTCCTCGCCTCTCCATTCGTGACAATATAAACCATCAGATTGAAGTGCCTGAGAAAATCTGCGCCAAGGATTGGATATGACACGTCTGCTACAAGAAATATCCAAGGAAATGCCCTTCGTAGTCCGATGTTAAGGGTCATGTGCTCTTCGCCGTAAGTGGAGATGGTTGTCTTATTTGCTGCTTGTAGCATCGAGTGCGTTCGTTTCGATCTTCGTGTAACCGCCGAGGTGGGTAGAACACTTACCTCCGCGCCGGTGTCTACGAGGAAACGGAAGCCAGAGTCGCGATCAGTCACAAAGAACAAGCGGCTGGCCTGGCTACCGACACCACTCGCCGCCTCTAGTGGTGCGTCAACGCATTTCCCGAGGCTGAACAGGGGGAAACACAGTTGCGGGCGAGGTCTCCGAAGGTCCGGTGATACCAGCAGAGGCTGGTGTTGGGTGATCTCGCTCGAGGTGCAGCTGGAGACTTGTGGCGAGAACGTTGTGAAAATCGTTGGTTCGCTCTTGAAGTCGAACGGGTCGCGATGGCAGCCACTTGCGCTGAAAGGTCTCGCATTTCACGGCGGAATTCTTCTCGTATGTCATCGAGGGTGCAGGTGTCTGCAGAAACGGGTCTCTCGAGGATGGATGGCCCGTGATCCGTAAGAGCGGAGATCTGGGAGGATGTCGCTGTGGCGACGTCCATGACAGTGTCCGCCAGTTGGGAAAGTTCAGGTAATGCGAGTCCCGATGCCGATGCGAGGACCATGCGAACGTTGACAGGCAGTCGCTGAAGAAATAGCTCTCGTAAGAGAGCGACGTCGAAGTTCCGAGCCTTTTCTCCCAGTAGTTGTTGGAGACGCCTGAGTAACTGGGAAGGCTTTCGGTCTCCCAACTCTTCTGAGCTTATGAGTTGTTGGAGTCGTCGTTGTTCAGACTCGGAAGTCCGTTTCACCAGCTCTGCTTTTAGCACATCGTATGGAGAGGCAGCCGGCGGGTCAAGAATGATGTCCCGAATCTCCATGGAGATCTCGGGTGGCAATGCTGCCACAACGTAGTGAAATCTTTGTGCTTGCGAAGTTATCCTGCTAATGTTAAACTGACTTTCCACTTGGGCGAACCATACCTGCGGATCAGCGGACCAGAATTTTGGAAGGCGGAGCTGGTGAATTGCTGAGAGGTGGTCGGACGGTGGAGGATCTCCGGATGTATCCATGATGCAGGGTTGTGCAGCCCGGGTCACCAATTGAAGAAACCGAAGGTTCCTTCAATTTATTTACAGCAGACGAACTATATACAAAAAGCTATGTAAATAAAAATACGTCCGAGATATCCGAACACCGGTATCCTGCCTCGGTCTCGAGCATTCCCTCGTGATTTCCGTCCTCTTCTTCCTTGTCTTCGGCTGGGACTGGTTAGGTCACCCGCTACAACCCTAATGGAACGGTCTATATAGACGAGTGCCGTCTTCACCGTGTACTTAGGCTCGGCGGACATTATGCGGAGGGCAAGTTCGTCTGCTTCTTGCGCAGGGGGTAGCGGTGACGTTAGAACGCCGAGCCCTGATTGGCTGATCGCGACCCCCTATCTGAGCGTCGTCTGCTCCTTTGCAACGTCGACTGCGTCTGTCTTACCTTTCCTGCGACTTTCGGAAGTGTAGAGGCTAGATTCACGAAACAATCGTACGCCCGAATTGTGCGTAAGACAAAACGTAAGAACAAATGCGTATTCACGAAACGAAATTATCGTAAGTTTTGCGCAGATTACGACGGAATCCTACGACAGCTCCGAAGCTGTCTTACGCACTTCTTACGATCAAATCAGCATGGCCGACAGCGTCGCTCGGTTACTTGGTCGCGACGACCAACGGACGTTTATTTTTTTCGCTGTGGCTAGCGTTACGTCCGGACGGAGCACTAAAACGCGTATACCTAACCCTCCCCCCCCCGCCCTCCTCTCTCTCCCCCGTGAACCTAGGGAAGGCGGAGATTTGGACGTAACTTGGGTTACGTCGGACGTAACGCTAGACACTTCGTATTTTTTACGTGCTCTTCTCACGCGTTCCGACTACAAGCCGCAAGAAAAAAAGTAAAAAGTACTTGAAATAAACCATGACGAACAAGAACGCTGGATCCACAAACACCCGGGAAATGCTCCAACGGCCATGATTCCACCGACCCCGACCAAGCGAGCTCGGCAGAATAGGCCTAGCAGGCACTCCGACTCGGCGCAACGGTGCTCCGACGGTCCTTGGCCAAGACCGTCTGCCCACGACCGGCTGGCGTGCTGAATGGAATGTGCCCGCGCGACCCTTGTGAACCCTTCCCGTATTATACTTTGATCGCTGACCTCAATTTTAGATTAAGAGGTCAATCTCTTCCTCTTGTCATCTCCTTGTTTTCCGAGGCAGCGGTGACTCTCGCCGGTGAAAAAGAGGTGAATCTCCGACAGACACAGGAAAGGTAAAGCAGCCATCGCTTTGACTAGCAGACGTAAAGCAGACGACGTGAACTGCGCCAACCCGCCGATGCCGTTAAAGAGTGAGGCCGCACACGAAAGGAGGGAAAAAGTATTTGGGAAGGAACTTGCGGACACTAAACACCCTCGCTCTCGGTTCTTGGCAAACAAACCTCGGCGCCTCGGGACACCTCGCCAGTGAGTCCTTTGACTTCCCTCCTTGATGCGCGTCTGCTAGTTGTTAGACAAAAACAACGTACCGCTCGAGTTATTTCGTCTGCCCTCTCTGAAAGGCGAAGTCGAGGCTCGCTCGTGATTCTCAACGCGAACTTACGACGAAAAACGTGCGTACGACATATTTGAGAGAAAATCCGTATTCTCGAAACGAAATTGTCGTAACTTTTGCGCAGGTTACGACAAAATCCTACGACAGCTCCGAAGCTGTCTTACGCACTTTTTACGATCAAATCAACATGGCCGACAGCATCGCACAGTTACTTGGTCGCGACGACCGAAGGACATTTATTTTTCTACATGCTCTTCTCGCGCGTCCCGACTTCAAGCAGCAAGAAAAAAGGAAGAAGTCCTTGAAACCGACCACGACGGACGTCAACGCTGGATCCACAGACACCCGGGAAAAGCAACAAAGGCAACGATCCCACCGACCAAGCGAGCTCGGCAGAATAGGCCTAGCAGGCACTCCGACCGCTCCGACGGTCCTTGGCTAAGACCGTCTGCCCACGACCGGCTGGATTGCTGAATGGAATATGCCCGCGCGACCCTTGTGGACCCTTCCCGTATGAATAGTTTGACCGCTGAACTAAATTTCAGTGGTCAATCTCTTCCCCATGTCATCTCCTTGTTTTCCGAGGCAGCGGTGACGAACGCTGTCGTCGGAAAGGGACTCTCATCGATTCTATCTTACTTTGTGTGATATAGAGCTCAAATAAACGCCGTGTGGATTACCTTCGTAACACGGTATGTACACTTTGTTATTAGTATGCCATTTCTATTCTGACACGACGCTACGTCACTGTCGAGCTACGCGATGACGGTCCAACCTTTCTTTGCCGAGTGTCACGTCAGTATCGAGTTGCAATCGTATAAGATCGGCCCCGAAGCGCTTACCAAGGCGCGGTCTAATAGAGGTAATCCAGCACTTCGATCAAACGCGCGCGTCCGTTCCCAGTGTGAACAGGTATTTGCGCGACTCTTGCTGACACTCTCGTAGTTCAAACGTATCTTTTTTAACGTCGGCTCGCTCCTGCATTTCCGAGGCCGCGAAAAACGCCGTGGCGGTTTGTTTCTCTCTACGTCGCTTTGCAAACGACTGGCACGGGGCTTTTACCGACGATGACAGTTGTGTTGACTTCGTAGCGTTCGAGTTCGTAGTAGTCAACGAAGCGTTTAAATCGTGTTAGCGTCGATTTATCACTGCACGGACACGAACCCCAGACAAGTGGTGGTGGAAAGGCCATCCGTGTTTATGAGAAACAGCTTGAACACTAAACATTGGCACATAGACAGGACAGGACATACACCGAGCTGACTATCAACGAGTAGTTAGCCTGTGTTTGTTATTAAAAATCCACGTGCTCCGAACTATGCCGTGCTCTCCGATTGGTTGTTCGTGTTGCCGAAGACGCCGTCGCCATAGCAACAGCACCGGAAGTCGTCGTTTTTCTCTAGGAGGTCGTAACTTTCCTCCTCTCACTTAAGAACGCGTTTGTGAATACCGTTTTCGCCTCATCTTACGATGATCGTAACTTTACGAACTTCGTAGCTAAGTTGTCGTAGGTAAGAGGTTTTTTATGAATCTTGGCCTCTGGACTTCCGAAAGTCGCAAGAAAGGTAAGACAGACGCAGACGACGTTGCGAGCAGACGACGTTGCAAAGGAGCAGACGACGCTCAGATAGGGGTCGCGATCAGCCAATCAGGGCTCGGCGTTCTGACGTCACCGCTACCCCCTGCGCAAGAAGCAGACGAACTTGCCCTCCGCATACTGAGAGGAGAATCGTCATGGTAAGTTGGCTATTTACCTAAAATGTGTTAATTAACTTTTTAATAATTTGTTTATGGGTCATCTGTCAATGGCAGCCTTGACAGCAATTACTATTAGAGGCCAGACCAATTAAAACGATTTGCGAAAATGTAATAGTTTTCTAGATATTTTAATTGAAAAGTCTAGAAGAGTGGCGTAGTTCTTTCACTCACATCGTCCCTTGTGTCGTCGGCGCACCCACCAAAGACACGCTGCCGAGATAGTGACGACATAATAATAAAAAAAAAACTATGGCACTCTTTTTTTATTGTGTGGGCAAGGCTTGTGAAGCTCTTTCTATGCGCAATTTCTAAGTTGGGCAAAAAAAACGCCAAAATTTATAGATTCATATCTAAAGTCCATTACTTGTTGCAAATTCTTTAAATCGGTCTGGCCTCTAATAGTAATTACAGTCAAACCCGTTTATAACAAGCAGCAGGAAACGCTACGATCAGTTCGATATAGCAAGTAGTTCGATATAGCAAAAACCATTTATAACGAACATCCACGATGCGTTCGTTGTAAGGCGAGAGCTTCTCTTTCTCTTTCATCTCTTCGCTTCCACCTTGTAACAAAGCGCTAAAAATACTTTTCTTTTTTGCATGCGTGCAGAGATTTTTTTTTTAGATTATCTCCTTTTCTGAATTACTTCTCTTCGTAGGCAACCGATTTGAGATGAAGTTTTCTTTTTTTTTCCTGTGCGTGCGTGCAGTGTTTTTTTTTTAGCTTTCTCCCCTTCTGAACCGCTTCTCTTTGTCAATTTTGTTCGCGGCTTGAGCTTTTGGAATTTACTTTCTTTCCTAGATTTTTTTTTGGGGGGGAAGGGACAGCCTAGAAGACGATTGTTTGCACGTTTTTGGAAGCCTTCCCGGGTGAAAAAAGTTCGACAATATTTTGCTGTACGTGGGTTCGTCCTAAACGGGTTTCACGTGGTAATTGCTGGCAATACTGCGATTCCAACATGGCCCCTAAAACTAATAATTAAGTTAACAAACAAATTTTAGTTGATGAACCAACTTACCAAGACGATAATCCCTATCATATAATGTTCGCTGAACCTGAAAATACACCAAAGAGGGTCATCAACTGTTTATAAATTAAGTCTTCTCTGTAAAAATATATGGCCAGAGATTTTTGCCAGGTGTCTCTGATACAATAACTCGCAAGGGACACTCAACTTTGTGCGGCTTGGCGCTGGAAAATATTTCTAAGCTAAGGTGTTTGCTTTTTACAGAATAGGGGCAAGTCTCTTTTATATTTAGGTCCTAAATGAGCCTCTTAGCTTCACCTTTTACTTTTGCTAATGAGATGTTGTCGTGACGTTGGAAAACAGATTCGATAGCTAAAAGACCTTTACCCCGAACTCCTCTTTGGACATGACAACGAAACCGCCTTCCTTGTCTGCTGGTAATATGTTTGAAGAATTCTCCTTCAAGTAAGTTTCAACCTTTTTGATTGGCAGGTGACTTACAGAAGGTTTATATTGTGATAAAAGATCTACGCCCTCTGAAGTGCATCTATCACACTCAGATAAGGAAGCCCGTCTTGACACTTGCCTTACTAGAGACAGGGTTGCCAGGTTGGGCTAGTTTTATTTGCAGTTGGCGAAAAAAGTGGTAGTTGGCTATTTGACTAGTATTGTGCTATTTATGACCCGTGCTGGGCACACCAAAATGCCTCAAAGCACTGGGGTTTATAGGTTCAAACATGGTAGTCTTAGAGTAAGTTACGTAAACATTTGGCGCTTCAGTCTGTTAACCCTGGTAAGTATGCGACAGCAAGCAAATTCGTCTGCTCTTTGCGCACCTTGTGCAATTGTTTACCCCTAAACCTTGTCCGAATGCAAGCGTGTGCTGCTATTCCTCCATCTCAACCAGTGACGGCGGACTAGACGGACTAGACGGACTTGCGGAACAGGATGCCGATGGAAACGCTGGAGAACATTTTGTATGTTTAATTCGGACCGTGGGGCAAAGATCAGTACTGCAGCCTGCAAGGACTTTGTTCCTTCAGAGGTTTTTCTGACACGTTTTTATACCGCAGTGATGTACCCGTGCTCTGCCGCTGGTTCTGCGAACCAGTGATGCTAATGGTGTGAATATTTCTTTTTGATATATAGAAAGCTATTAATATGGCATTTGAGTTTAAAATAAACATTTCAAATAATCAGTTCTTTTTTTTGCCACTTTTGGGGGGGGGGGGGGTTATCGACATTTGGCTATTTTTGGGCTATATCTCGTAGACATTTGGCGGGTCAGGGTACTATAAAGACAGTTGCTCAGGTGCCGATTTTTTGGGTTCTACGGCGAATTTGGGCCCCATGCTGAGAACGTGCTGCACTTGTTGCGGTAACTGTATTTATTTATTTATTTCGGGTTACCCCGCAGCGCCCGAAGGCATTATTGCAGGGGGGGGGGGGGGTACATAGTTGTGAAGGTGGAAATACACTCTTGCATATGTACCAAAAAAACAAGAAAAACGCACACACGCAGGAAAACACACTCAAATAAAAGTAAGCCCAGAATATGATAAAAGAAACATCGGTTACTCGCATTTCAGGTACGTGCCAGATAAAAACATCAGCTGAGGAAAATATGCGCTAATAGCAAAAATAAATAACTCTCGCTTTCCGCGTGACACAGGATTGAAAAATAAACACACAGATGTAGTTTTATCAACTACGTTCAAAGAGTAAATAACATAATCAAAGTAGGAACAACTAAACATACAGCAGTATCACGCCCCGTAATCACTCGAAATTCGCATCGCAAGGATCAAAACATTTTCCTAGTCATGTTAGTCAGGCCAGCTGTCACGGGACAGTCTGTCAAAGAAAAGTGAATTTGACAAGATAGAAATGGTGTCATTTTGGCAGGGCATTCCACTCTTTAATAGTGTTCAGAAAAAATGAATATTTCAGAACGTTGGTTTGGGCTGTCGTTTCAATAATTTTTTCTGAGTGATCTAATCTCCTAGATACGAAGTCGGGGGTTGAATAAACTTTACTTTATTAATCCCGGTTTGATCATGGTAAATTGCGTGAAGAAACTTCAAGCGAAGACGTCTTCTTCTGGAGGAAAGCGGCTCCCACTCTAATTGCCTTTTAAGAGCGGTAGCACTTTCTCTATAATTGTAGTTTCTTGTAACAAATCTCGCAGCCCTGCTCTGTACTTGCTCTATTTTTTTCCCCAAGTAACTCTCTTTTGGGTCCCACAGAACACTGGCGTACTCCAGTATCGGCCTAACGTTAGTCTTAAAAAGAGTTGCTTTCGCTGTTTGGGGACAGTCCCTGAAATTGAGTTTCAAAAAGTTTAGCATGCGGTTGGCTTTGGCCGTGACGAAGTATACGTCTCCGATGATGTGTACAAGATTGCAGGGACAGGTAGTTTCCTTTGGTGTGGTGGTGCGAAGATGGTTCAGGGTGAGACGCCACAGAAACTCCGTCGCTCTTTCAGTAGTGTAGTAAATTTCTCGCCATTTCTTTTTTTCCGCCAAACGTCTTGCATTGTTACACAGTTTAAAGCAGGGGTGCACAACTGAAAACTTAGGCGGGCCAAAATTACGTTTATTGAAAACTGTGCGGGCCGCACCTAGTGTGACGTGTTGCATATTTCGGCTGCGGTCAGGCTTCCGATACCAGGTGTCATCGCACTCGTTACCGTCTTTAGCACATCTCGCAATGTCATGTCCGTCATGGCAGATCGAAGGTGGTTCTTGTTGAGAGTCATCAGTGCGAAGGTCTGCTCACAAACATACGTGCTCCCGAAAAGTGATTACAGTTTCAAGGCGTGGTCCACCAGGTTTCGTACTTGTTCTTGTCCAGGTTTTTGTTGAACTGATGCGGCTGAGATTCGCGATGCATCGTCTTCAGCGCTGGTGGACACTGGAGGTCGATGTGCTCCAGTTGCATCGTCGGATCGGAGTCCTCCGATCTGACGATGCAACCCCTAAGAATCCCAAAAGGAGGCGAGAGGAATGATAGCCCCGTGGTGAAAGAGGGAAGGGGATCTGTTGAGAGAGAGCGAGAAGATTTTGCATTCTGTTTACAAATATGTTGAAACAGAACCACACCATGGACAGGGATGGCTGCACGCGCTGTTTTATTGTTGTCAGCGGGATTAGTGGAGAGTAGTTACTTCGCCGAAGACTGAGAAAAGTAGTTCAGAGGGTTGCACTGCTGCTTGCCAAGCGGGACGGGCGCTTGGCGGATTGAATGGCACAGTAAGCAACTTTCTGCGCTGAGCTGGGCCGCGGGCCGCTAAAAAAGCGCGCGCGGGCCGCATGCGGCCCGCGGGCCGTATGTTGTGCACCCATGGTTTAAAGTGAAGGCAATCACGGTAATGTCTTGTTTGACTATGTCCCTCGGATTGCAGGTTCTTGCATACTCTCCTCCCGTGACCTACAGAGGGGTAAAGTCCCCAAACAGCTCCTTGACTTCGGTTTTACCTCAGGTCTACCTTTACGTCTTGGAACGGTCACACCTACCTTAAAAAAAAAAGGGAGCCTGCATCGGGTCCTGCATTACGCCCATTCTCAGTGATTTATTCCTAGCGTACCACGACAGACTGCTTCAAAAGAGCTTAGATTCCTCGACTGTGGTAAAGGTGTTTCGCTACGTTGATGACTATTTCATACTCCTGGACACCAACGAAAAAGTCCTCCCGATTCATGTGCCCAATGTGCTCGTCAAGTTTAACACCCAAAATACACTCGTCTATCTCCGACCTCATTAAAATATATATATGGTGGAATTAAATTAAGCATTTGTATATAAGTAATTGTATATAATAATAGTATTGCCCAAATAGCGATAATGTAAACAAGAATGAAACAACCAATTCATAGAAAATGTTATGCTGGACTGCTCCCATAGTCAGGCAATTTTTTTAGTCTGCAACAAAGCGCGCGGTGTCCAACATGAGAAGATGTAATATTTAACACGTTATCAGAAATAGAATATTATCTCTGGATGTGAGCACGATATGCAAAATGGTTAGTTAGTTACACAGAGGTTGTAACTGTTTGAGGTAAGATCATATGCGACCCGGTGGGAATTTCTAATGCATCTCAAGTTTCATTTCTACATGAGCCTAATCATAATATATAAGCTAATTATTACTATTACTTCTATCACTTCCACAAATCAAAATAAATATTGGAATACAGAAACATTTATCTAAGCTAAGAAGCTTCACCTTAGCAGTTGTGTGCAGCCATGTCTTGGTCATTTGCTACTCAAAGATTTGCAAGACGGCATCAAAAAATAATAAAAAGTTTGCTCCGGTTTTTTAAGGTTATACATTGCCTGAACTGCCACCATCAGGCAGTGGTGGATTTATGGCCCAGTTAAAAATTCTCATTAGGTTTCAATTTGAATTTTCCCATTGGTACCAGTTAGGTTTTCAAACAACCAATGGGACACCGCCAATGTGAACCAATGTGTACCAACGGAAACCATTTAAAACACATTGAGGTTCCAACTGGAAAAATAATTTTAATTGGCGAGACCCATTGGCCAGTGTGCTTCCGGTTGGAACCCACTAAAACCAATTGGTCACAATTAAAGGCAGTTAGAATTCCAATTGGATCTAATAGGAATTTTTAACTGGGTGGTCCGTCTTGGGGGGTTATGCAGACAGATGTGACGTCCCGGACGGATATGACGTCACGGGGAATGCGTTGTCTAGAACTATTTGTCGTCTCATTATTTTCCATTTCACCCAAAACTAAAATTTCTTTCTTAAAAAGGCCATTGTATGTTGTTTCTTCCACGAAAAAGGTTGTCCTTAAATCAACCCCCGCCCCCATAAAAGGTGTCGCACGCAAAGCGGCATATATGCATCCCACTGAAAGATAATGATGCCGCATTTGCCACTGCCAACGGGTGTCTTATGAGGTGCGTAATAAGTGTTGTTTTATTTTTGGTATATGAAATGAAACTACCATATAGATCACGCTTGGAAAGATTTCAGGCGCTTGCAGCATTTCATCACACCCTGAAATATCTGCTAGCTTCAACGGGAGACATCCAGTTTTAAATGTCCCATTGTCCACCATTGTTCAGGCTGGGCAAGACACTTAAAACAGCCTCAGCCTCAGCGTCCGCTGAGGCCGAGGCTTTCCGCGCTGAGAAGCTCATTTTGCATTAGATCTTCGCCCCCAAAGATATCTTCTTCTTTTCTTTTTTCTTTTTCGAGTATTTTTGTTTTGAGATAAGACTATAACCTGGTGGGAAATACTAATGTGTCTCAAGTTTTATATCTACATCCCACGTAGCACGAGAACGTTCTGAGAACATTACGGGAATGCTCAAAAAAACATAGGCAACATTCTTGGAATGTTGCAAATTTACGTAAGAACATTCTATCAACGTTGTCAGAATGTGGCGCAGGCACTTATCGCCACATTCGGGGAATGTTTTCAAAGGGATATTTTTAGAACGTTCTGGCTGGGAACAACATAGAACATTACCAGGGCATTCAATCAACATTTAAATATCCTAACAAGGTTCGAAGAATATTCTCAGAACGTCCAAAGAGCTTCTGCAGCTTTCTGGCAATGTTGCAAATTTATGCAGGGACATCCTTTCAATCTCCTCGAACTTGGCGTGGGTATACATCCCTGCATTCAGGGAACATTCTCTGAGACTTATTTACAAACATTTTACAATTACAGTTTGCTTTGGCTACAGCACCAATGAGCCGTACTACATATATGGATGTGGTAAAGCTCCTCACAGCGCGATCGGTATTTTTTAATCGAAATATATTCTTAGAAGGCGCAAGCACAAGACAGCCACCTCCCGGCGCACCAGCATGAGCATGTACTAACGACAGTATACTCCTACCTGTCGCTTGTCAACTTCTTTCATTCAAAATAAGGTTCATACATAACCGACTACTAACTCCAAGCTTAAGAACAGATACACATGGCATCCCACACTCAACTGCAGATGCTAAAAATCGGGTCTATTCAAAACTGCACCTCTACATACGCAGTGAGTGCCAAGTTCATTATCAAGTTTTGAGGAGGAGGAAATTTTTATTGCACAAGGATGGCTCTATGGCCTAATGCTGGGGACGTGGAAGGGTAGAGGGTAGGGAACAGGGCATCATATCCTGCCGGTTATCCCGGCGAGAGTAAAGTCTGGCGGGCGTCGGTCTGTGGGGTAGTCCACACCTCGAGGGAGTCAATGGTGGAACCTCTGTGCTTCGCCCTTATCGATTCTAGACCGGGGCAGCTCCACAGTAAATGCTGGATCGTAGGGCGGGCTCCAATGTCGCACGTGCTGCATGTCACAATACAAGGGCTGGGGTCCGCAGGGGCTCTTCCAGTTCGTCGTTCACCGGTGACTGGTTTTGGTGATTCTTAGTGAAAACCATTGCTTTTTTCCTACACCTTATATGACATTCCTCGATAGACTCATATAAGATAAAACTGATGCCTTATATAAGTTTCCAGAAACTCCACTTTATTTCCTATTTTTGGCACAAAGTGGCATATAGTGGATGGTGTTTTGAACCGCAGGTTGCGTGAGAGCTCCGTAAAGTTGGCTTCACCTGCGAAACTTCTACGAATGTTCGCAAGCGAACGTTCCAAGAACGTTGTGCATACGAATGTTCGAAGAGGAATGTTCCGAGAACATTGTGCATACGAATGTTCGCCAACGAACGTTCTTAGAATGTTGAGCAGCTTACCTTTTAGGGAATGTTCGCGTACGAACGTTCCTAGAACGTTCCGAATGATGTTTTAACGTTCCTTCAACATTCAGAACACCCAGGGAATGTTCGCACGACATTGGGTGCTACGTGGGATGAGCCTAATCATATCAATATAAGCTAATTATTACCATTACTTTCATCACAAAGATATTTGGGAAAAATAAAGTCCTTAGTTTGATTTTGAAGCACCTAATGAGACCTTATTGTGGCTCAGTACGTCTGTTTCGTTGGTTGTGTATAGGGTGTTTTCACTGACGTAATTTCATCCACCATTTTTTTGTTGTGAGCTGTCTGGCGTGTGCCAGACTCGAGCATTCCAAGGATTTACATGCCCCCTCAAATGCGTAGAGCACCGCTGACATCATCTCAACCGCGGTTACGATGTAATCCTTCAATCTAGTAAATTTGTTTGAAAAAACAAACTAACAACAAAATGGTGGATTGACGTCACGCGCAAACAACCTATAGCAAGGAAGACGTCTATACCTGTTTTCACCTCCAAGAACCGTAGGAAAAAAAGTCCGGCTTCTCGCGGATGATTACTAATTTTTACCTTTAGGTGGAGATTTACGATATATTTAGTAGCATTTCGGAGTGGATACACGTTATCTTATCAAGGAGTACACGTTTCAAACGCCAAAAGCTTCGCCTGTGCCTCCGACAACCAAATCTGGCGAGAACTATTTCGCGCGGCGTATGAACAATGTGCAAAACTTACTGTTTTCTTGAGGTGAAAACGGGTATAGACACCAAAATCCAGCGAATACGACACAAAGCACCGACGCAGCCGCGAACACCTCGATACCGAAACTTCAGAAACGACTCTAGTACGCCAGCTCCCTCTGTGTTCCTGTCAAGTAACTGGTCCGGTGGAAATTTCTATCTATGGCTAAACTAACCTTGGCTAGGGTACAAGCTTCTGAGTATTCTAAGCTTGTCTCGGTGATGTCTAAAGGTACAGCAATCAGTTCAGTGGGTTAAAGTAAAGGGGGACGACGCACCAGTTGTTCACAGCTTAGCTGAGAAAACGAGTCTGGCCACGCTATTCAACGAAGTCAATTTAAGCTTCCCATCCATTCCAATCCAATCCACATCAATCCAAGGGAAGCTTGGGCGCTGGGTGAGCATTGGATCCATTAGAACGATTGGAGGTTTGGAAGCTTGGGAGTTTGGATAGTATGTACAGTACGTACAGTGACCAGCCGAGTAAACTGAAGTAAGATGGATTCTAAATTTAAAACGATTGCGTTATGGGCTGGTTTAGGTGCAGGTGTAACCGTGTCGTCTATTCTGCTTTACCTGCTTCTTAAACAAGAAGAGGAGTACGAGGTAAAGAGGCAGAAGGTAGAAACAACGAAGCACACCGTCGTTCGTGTGACGGTCCCCAAAGCTGTTGTCGGAGGTGTCATTGGACGTCAAGGGGCAAACATCAAGCAAATCCAAGAGAAGACCAACACGAAGATTAATTTCGACAGCCCAGGTGAGGTAGCGCATCCTGAAAGCGCGTTAACTGTCCCAGCAGTCCTGCAAGTTTCTGTCGATATTTTCCCATTGTTATTGTAGGTATTGTTTGGGTCGATTATATTACGCGCTGTCTCTACATGCCTTGCACGTGACGTCACGCTAGGGAAGGACGGGGTCGTGCGCCATGCTGGTGTTGGGCTTCACACCGCGCGGATGCGCTTACCAAGGCGTAGAATGCCGCTAATTGCCCCGACATGCGCTTACATGCACCATATTTTCATCAAAGGTACCTAGTTTTGTTAGATGTGGTGAACTTGGAAAAACGAGCCGAGCTTACGATGATGACGTTTAGCCAGCACGTGCGGAATTTCCCCGGCATTGGGGGGGGGGGGGGGGGGGGGCGGGGCGGCGGCGGCGGCGGTTCGGTTCGGTTCGGTTCGGTTCGATTCGATATGCCGCCGACTAAGATTTAATGCAAAAAGCTGTCGTGTCAAAAAAAAAAAAATATCTTAATTCTCCATTGCAAAATTTGACAAGCGGCTCTAGGAGTCGCTTGCAGAAAAATTGTTACGATTTTGCAAAGTACTGGTAAACAATGCAAGGTTACCGTCATAATCCAAACCCTGATACAAGGATAAATAAAATAACAGAGGGCGATCGGTGGCTGAGTGGGCTAGCGCACACCAGCTCGGAACACGTGGATCGAAAACTCGCGTTGCAGAACCCAGGATCCTGGGTTCAATCCCCACCCCTGCCCGTTTCGATCTGGATGAGCATCGCACCGGCGTGCTGTCGTGTACCACTACTTCGTGATGCACGTTAAAGGCCCCAGGCTAGCAGTTGTACTGTCTAAATTTATCTCAGCTGGGAGACTCGTCGCCCATTGAGGCAGACCAAGTTCTAGGCTCTATAAACATACACACAACCCAAATTTTTTTTAAATAACAGACAAGACAACTTTTATTGTTTCAGAGTTAATAATATGATGTATTTTAACCGGCTCGCCTACATACTTTCACTCCTTGCGAAGGTTACCTTCTCTCAAAACAACACAAACTGATGCCCCGGTGGCGGCGTCTCGGTGACCTTGCACACAGGGGCCGCCGTCAAACCGGGCTCGTGGCTCGATACTCGGCCGGGAGTCCCGAACGTGCGCTTGAAGCGTGGAAAAGGCATGAGGTAACAAAAGGCAAAGGGCATCTACACCACTGAAGGGCAGAAGCCCATGCAAAGGCCTGCGCGAACGTAACGGTAGAAAAGTGCCGGTGCTCGCCGGTATGAAATGCGTCCCGCAAACTCACTAATCCGCAGCCACATCCCTTTCCTGCCGCTTATACTCTCTCTAACTTGACGGCTACTTTGTCGGGGCATGCCGACGAAATGATCGTCAGGATACGTAGTAATTGCTACAGCCAAGCGTGGCGCAGTTTACCATTGCTTTCGCTGCTAAGGGCCGTCGTGTCAACCACCAGCATGGTGGTTACCGGCGTTTGACGTCGTCATGTGACGTAGGTGCAAGGCATGTATATATACGTTGAGAGTAACCCTTGCAAGCGGCTTGTTGAAGCAACAAGCCACTTGAGTGTCTTGGGAAGGTTTGCAGCACGTTTTGCTTGTTCCTTACCGAAGATATGCACATTGCCCATGAGGTTGAGTATACTTGGCGGCAACCTGCTCAAAATCTTTAACGTAACATTTTTTTTTTTTTGTATTCTGAGGGAGTTGTTTTTCTAAAAGGAAATTGTGTGATTGTCTGAAGCAGAAACAACCAATTGGTGCAATGAAAGTGACAACTCTTGTCATGATTGAGAGACTGGCCTCGGAATTGACTCTCAACTTCAAAAACAGTGTTGCCGAATACAGCTTCCCAAGCATTTCTGCCACAGTTGGAAGGACATACCGCTCCTGTAAGACGGACGCATTGATCCTTTTTCAGTTCTTGAACACCGGCACTTCGAAGTAAAATGGGCATGCAGCGTTGCGACGCACAACAAGAAGGGTGCTGTGGCTGGGTCCAAACAGATACTGTACCCACCTGGGATGCTCTCTAGGTTATTGAACAATCGGGCAAAGTGCGTGTCAGGGTGTTCTGTGCTACAGAGAAACTTGGCGAATCCCAAATCCACAGTTGCACATCTGAGAAAGGCAGAGCAAAGCTGTCAAACGTCATAAACAACTTGTCTTATGGACTTGTTTATCTACCGTCAAACTTTCCCAACTCCTGCTGTGCACATCCAGTGGGTGTCATAGGCACCTGATTTGCTTAGGGCTGGCCAGAGGAGGGTATTTTCAAGGATGGAACAACCGAGATGTCTGCATCAGTATCAACCTTTGCAGTCGTGGGGAATGTGTCATGCTTATCATCGTAAACCTAGCTTCTTGCTTCCTGCTAAGAGGAAAACTGCTGGTGTTTATGTCTATTGCTGCAAATATATCCTTTTAGCTCCTTCAGTAACTTACTGGAGACATGTACGTGATGACCCTTGGTCTGGCACTGAGCACTTTCTCTGGCGCATGCAGGGCATATGGAACGAGTGTGAAATGATCCCCTACAGAAAACACACTTGATCTTTCATAGTTTTATTTAGGGTGTTAGCTTCTCCTTCAATGAAAGAAAAGTATCACGTGGCTCGTTTGGTGAGCCTCTACTGCAAACCACTGCATGTAAGCCGGCGTCTTCGGTCTTGACTGATGCTTGGGTTTCAGTCTCCCTCAACAGACACTGCTGATGGTAGACGGACTTTTCTGTCAGGCTTTGGCAAGTGCCGACATTAAAGCGGCACCAAGTGGATTCTAAGATTGTCTATTTATGGTGATAACTCAATTTAGCGGCTCTAAGCATTCTTAAAAATCCGAAATTACACTCATGAATGGTTGATTTGCCTATTACAAATTTAATCAAAGATCATGACAAGGCCGTTTTCTGCGCTTTGGGGCAGACGTGGGAGGCCGCTGTTGGATGGCGTTTTCTAACAATAATTGCTGTATTACTTGTTTTACACTCTAAGATTTTATGTTTTCGTCAAAATATAATGCACAGCCACTACTAAACAACAGCCTGAGATTTCCCCTTCGTGTACAGGAAAGTTTATACCTGGGCTTCCTAGTTCTGTGCCTCAAGTCTGAAAGTGTAGCGGTAGTCGTAAAATCCTTTAATTCACGCCGGCCATTCTGAAATGTTCCCGAAGTCAAAGGGCATGGGTGGCTTGAGTGAACTCAAGCCACCCAAGCCCTTCATCTCGACCACAGTGACGGCTCTTGCTTCAACCTGACTAGTTGTCGCAGTCAACTGCAGCAAGGAGACACCCAGAGCTTTAGAAACGGCGGGACACCATTTCGGACACCATGTCTAGTGTTTGGTAGAACCCAAAGTAATCAAGACCGACCCGATTTGTCTAGGGGGATAATCGTCGCAATAAGACATAATGTTGGGGGATAATCGTCGCAATAAGTGAAATAACTAAAATTTCTTAATTAGCCTTTTAATTAGCAAAGGTATGGTTTCAATTAGAAACTTGCTATGTATCATCAAAAACGACTAAATAAGTCAATTTTAGAGAGATTTGAAGCATGTGGGAAGTGCGGTGATGTGCTAAAGTTACCACTCGTGCGGCAAGCGCAGTGCTGGCGTTACGAAAATGCGCGTGAAAAGAGATGAAAAATCTACTCGGACGTGTTTTCGCACCACTAGCCTCGTGCCTGATCCACATGTAGAAACTTTAGCGCACTGCCGCACTTCCCACACACTCCAAATCCTTGTAATTATAAGTTGTTTAGTAGTTTTCGAGGGGTGCTCGGCAAGTTTCTGATTGAAACCATATCTTTATCTTCAACGATGAAAAGGTTAATTGACTTAATGCGACGACTATCTTCTTATATCATGTCACCGTGGCCATATCATTCACCTGCACAGACAGCATCAGTGTAACTCTCATGGTTTCTTTAAAACAAATTTGTAAAGCTCTAAAAACAAACACAATGTAGAACAATTGCAACCTGCTTTAATTTTTGTTAGTTATCTTTACCAATGAGAGTTTGCACACAGTTCTGCAACTTGAGGTGCTTCGATCAAACCCTTCTTTATCTTCATTTGCAGCTGCCGCTTCAAAGCTGAAATTCTAGCATACGAGTACCGAGCCTGAGGCGTGGAAGGTTTCCGACCCGACCAGCATTCCAGTGAGCTCACAGTTTAAATGGTGTGACTCCTTTTTGGTTCTAGGCAACGGCGAGGAGTGCGACCGCTTTGCCGTGATCCGAGGAACGCCGTGCGGAGTCCGAGAGGCCGAGGAGCTCTTGAATGCCTGCATCGAAGAGCAGTCAAACGTCATCACCGAGACCGTCTTCGTCCCAAGCAGGGCCTGTGGTCGCATCATCGGGAGGAATGGAGAGAGCATTCGGTTCGTGCTTAGAAGGAAACGGAGTGTTGGTGATAGGAAGGAACCACGTATGCAGTACTTGTAGTGTTCTGGAAATACATTTAAAAAAAAGTGTAGCCACGTTTTTTTTGTCTTTTTAAATATAGGACTGAAAAAAAAAAGTTTGTGTTTTAGGTTGCAATCCTATCAGAGTTATGTTTCCCATCTTAAAGGGCAACCTGCAAACTATCTCTGAACCAGGGTAAAGATCCTCCTCGCCACCCTTCACCATTTCCACCTCTTAACTTGACAGCGGAGAAAGAACCCCATTTCTTTTTGCATGTTAGGGCTGGATGATCCGGGATAAGCTCCTGGCTTATCCAGCCCCAAGATGCGGCAAGTTGAAACATATTTTGCAGATCTGCCTTTAAGCTTGTTTTTTTATATAAAATGTTTGCTTTTGCAGCTTACCAAGTGTGTGCACGTGGAAGAATCAAGCTTTTATTATACCAAGTAGAAGTTGCATTGACAGGCACAGCTGAAAACCTATAATTTTTCATATATGTCCGTTTGTGGTCTTTGCCACCTCGTAATGCATGAATGAAGCCTGATTTTTCGGTCTGCATAAATAATTTATGCATCGCAGAAGGCTAGAACTCTGCAAGAATGTGACGTTAGCAGTGGTGATAAAATGCTAAAGTTCGAGCACATGACGTTACGTGGGTCAGAAGATAAGAGAGATTTATTTCTCTTATGAGCCGACGTCCACTAAGCCTAGTATTCGTCAAACCGAAATTTGAGATTTTCTGACTGACAAGTTTTTTTCACTGAAATAAATGGTACCCATGCCCACAATCTCACATTTCAGTTAGATGAATATCAAGCTTACCGTAAAATACCGGGCAAGCGCCACTCTAAATTCAGAGATAATCTCGAAAAAATGGGGGTTGGGCGCTTGTCCGGTCATCAATTTTACATGTCAGTGTACTGTGCATATTTTCTCAGATCTTAGAAATTTGGGAATGGGCGCTTAGTGTGGTTTTTTTTTTTTGTATTTTTTTGATTCAGGTTATGTTGTGCGCTCGAACTTTTGCATATTTTATCACCACCCCTGCGTCACATTCTCAAGGAGCTTCAGCTTTCTGTGATGCATGGTTTATTTGTGCAGGTCAAAAAACTGAGTTTAATTTTCTCATTCATTCTTGGTACTTTGCAGTTGTCAGTGTAGCTCAGAACCTCCACTAAATTGCTGGTACTTTTCTACTGAAAAGATTTGTATCGGAAAAATTAAGGAAATATGGCACGAAACAGAAAGGCAACTGCAAAAGCGCTCAAACTGGAACCGACCAGGTTGAAGCCTGCCATTAACCACAGAGTGCACTAGCGCACTCCATGTGTCAGTCAGGTAGCTGCTCAACTTCTCAAGAGAGCTAGCAAGCAAACCTGCCGTTACAGCTTTCTGTTTTAAACCACCAGGTGCCGTTGATTTTGCAGAAGTCGCTAATATGTTTAAGCTGTGTTGTTTGTAACCATCTTGCATAGGTTGCAAAGCTGGCCTCTTGGGGAGATAATAATAAAGAAAAGTGTTGGGGCCAGCTTGTAGCAGGAAAGGAATTCAGTACAATGCAGCTCTCTTACATGTTTGCATACCAGCTCCTCAGGTTGATTTGAATATCTATGGTACAAATACTTGGCAAGCAGTGAAGGCTACTGCATCCCATCACAACCACCAAAAAATAACCTTGATTCGTTTTTTGCTTTAAAAGTGACTGAACAGACGTGACAACCTTTCTTTTACTTTTATTAGAAATGATGCGAGAAACTTCACATACCTTTCTGCATTTACTTAAACAACAGTGTAATATCCGCATTTACTGGCCCTGCTCTTTTTGTGAGCCCTTTTGAGCGCCACATTCCAGTGCATGTGCTCTCCCATTCTTGCTTTGTTATCTAACCCATTTAGCAAAACTTTCTGAAACAGTTGTATGCATTATCGCCGAAGGACACTGACCTAGTATGTTTTTGCATAAATGTTTTAGTTCCGTTCAGCTCTATTTCGAAGGCAAATTTCACGGTGTTGCAAGCTTTTTCGATTTCAGTGCACGAATAGAAATGGACAGATTTATTTGATGGTTGATATAGACGGAAAGAATCTGCTAGCTAGAAATCAGCTGTCAAAAACTGGTGCCAGAATCGCTGCCGTCACTACGCTGATTCTCGGCGAAATGCATTAGCGTTTAGCACAGGGGTCCCGATTGGCAAAGGATGAGAATTCCAGTCGCAACGGGCCGCATACTGTTATCTTCGGAGAGCCAGTCCTTTCTCCCAGGCGTCGGCGGTTTAGGATGCAGCCACCACAACTTCCCCTCTATTGTCGCCTGCGTTCACGCACACTGTTTGCTCTTTGTTCGGCAGAAATGTAGATCCTACACCAAAGTATTGCGAGCAGAAACCCTCTTGAACCTTCGGACATTGTGTGCACCACCTAGATACATGTAGTTGCACTAATTTTTATAACGTAAGCACAGTTTCAAACTAGCCGTGAGCTAGCAGACAACGCAACGACTCAAGCACCTGCGCGCACACTTTCGGGCAATCTGGGAAATGCGTGACTGCGAATGCACGGTAGACTGCGTCTCATGTCGTCGCGCCTGTCGTGTCCCCCTGGAATAGTGAGGGAAAGTGGACG
>JAZHYW010007000.1:0-31010 GCA_037355805.1 Ixodes ricinus
AAAAACTCCGTGGGAGCTGTGCGAGAGTCGTCTTGCACAAACGGTTCAGACTTTTCATATTCAGCGGTGATCGTTGCCAACTCAGGGCTGACGTCAGGTGGTGGTTGCAGTGGGGCTGCCAGCTGTACCCCTGAAATGGTGCTGGACGGGATGACTTCTCCTGTTGCATCGACCACTTCGCTTATGTCCATTAGGTGATCTAGGACAACATCTTCAGCTGGGCTTCTCGCTTGTCGGAGCTTATCCGCATAGGTGGTGACGCACTCACTTGTTACATGACCATAGCGTCGGCATTCACCGCATCGTGGGGTCCTACACTCGCGACGAATGTGACCGATTCGGTAGCATCGTAGACATAGTGGAGGGCGGCCAGGCACGAGCACCAAGCTTCGACAGCCGAACACCGTGAGCTGGTGTGGTATCTGGCTCGCGTTCATTCCCTCGTGAAGGGTCAACGTCACTTCTTTGTTGAGCGTTTCCATCTGTTCCATTCCGGCGCAGCGCCATTTTTCTCTAACAATCGAACGCACCGTGCCAAAAGGCGACAGTGCTTCTTCGATGCGCTGGTTCTCCAAGTGAACTGGTAGCCAAAGAAGCTTCAGTTTGACGTCCCTGGTGTCCGGGTCGATGATTAGACATCGGCGCCCCTTAACGCGGAGCTCTGCTTTGGTTACGAGTTTGGTCTTGGCCAAAGCGTTTGCGCAGGTTACCATCCAGACGTGACTCATCTGGAATTGGCCGATTCCGATGATATCCTGGCTGTCAACAACGTCCCGCAAAGCGTCTCGGAAGTCTGTTGCTCGGTATGGCCGCGCGGCGAGATCTCCGTGTAGGAAGACAGAATTGAGGCTCAAATTACCTGTCGGTAGACGGGGAAGTACGGTCCGGTACTCTTCAGTCGTCATTACGGTGGTACTGGCCGAAGCCTCAGAGGTTCCCCGGCCTGAAGCCGGTGCGTTTTCACTGGAGAGCATTGAAAACACGACCGTTCCGAACGGCGTCTTCTTCTTTCTCCCAGCTATGAAGGCAGTCATTCAACGCACTCTAAACGGTTGTTTATATCTTTACCATAGGACGCGCTTTACAGCGCTGTCACAGCTACCGGTGCGCGCGCGTTCCATGCACGAGGGCTCATTCCGCTCTCGTGAGGCTGAGCACGGCCGCTAGCTCACCCTCTCCCGCGCTCGGGAGAGGGTGATGTAGCGGCCGTGCTCAGCCTCACGAGAGCGGAATGAGCCCTCGTGCATGGAACGCGCGCGCACCGGTAGCTGTGACAGCGCTGTAAAGCGCGTCCTATGGTAAAGATATAAACAACCGTTTAGAGTACCGTTGGTTGAGACTAGCTGAGACGCCAGAAAGTCTGGTCGGTACCATTTTGAGTGTTTGTGCGTATGGCGCGTGCTTTGCTCGCCTTCCTAAGTGACACAAACGCACGTGCTGGGCTGCGGAGATCGTGCGCAGGGCTGTGAAAGTGTCAACAAATTTAGAATCGCCTCAAGAGTGGGCTGGCGTATCTAGAGTGTGCCGGCCACCTGACGAACGCGCATAACTCCGCACCGTTTGATGCTATTCGCATTAACGTAGATAATCATTCCCAAAGGATGGGTTCTGCTGATTTTTTTTATCTGTAGGTGTGGCCTCGAACATGAAACTTACCACGCTGCTGTATGGAAATGACAATACGCACTTTCGTTGTAGGTGACCTCGTTAAAGATCGTGCAGGCAGTGTTATTTGGAATTTTTGAGAATAGTGGACCACCTGAAGCATCCTGAAACACATGTCTGATCTTCTGTTACGGTTAAAAAAACGATACGGTGGCATCCCTTGTTCGTGAAGGTCCCTTCTGCCGACCCTCCGCCACCGGCGCATACCGCTACAGTCCTCAAGTCTCGCCTAGCATCATCCAAACAGGGACCTCGTGGATTGCGACCTGATATTGCCGGCAAGTGTACGGATTCTGGGTCGGCGCCGCGAGGCCACATCTGGCCTCCTTCCTGGGTTTCGGATCACCAGAGCAGCGGGTAACGTTCACGTCGGCTAATGACGTATCCTTGAGCCGTGCAATATTACGGGCGAAGCCGCAGACGCATTCGAATATGTGTTGGACTTCACTGCGTGAGTCATCCTACTATTTCAAGGCAACCACCGCCAGGCTCGCGCTGCAACTGACTGTGACTCAGCTTTGCCCGCTAGGTGTACTGTGTACGCTAAGGCAAGATAGACGGTTAGCAGCGGGCACTCTGACTCCACTCTGGCCGGCCACCTGGTTCGAGCCTCCGACTGCGCAACACTTCTCAGAAGCGAGAAGAGGACGCAGAGAAAAATAGTTCTGAGAATCGAAACGAACCTTGGTCAGCATAGTAAAGTAGTAAAGTCAGAAGTAAAAAAAAACAAAAATGCGTTCGGTCCTGCGGGGGGAGGGGGGGAGTATTTCTCAAGAAATGTAACGAACTACATTTCATACTGATTGTATCGCGCTACAAAAAAACATTCCAAATGTATTTCGATACAGGAATACAGATACTGGTGAAATATATGTATCGCGATACAGAAATACAGATACGAAATGTATTTCTGAAATACTATCGCGACACATTTGTCTCGCGATACTGCCCAACCCTGGTCCCAGAGAACTTCCGGTTTATAAAAATCTAGATGAAACGTGCGACGATAATGCAATCAATGCAAAGGTGCAAGCGACCTGGACAGTAATGACGATAATAATCTCTGGAGAAGGGGAACAAGGGTACAAAGGACAAACACAGATCTGTGTTTGTCCTTTGCCCCTTGTTGCCCTTCTCGTGGGATTATTATCGTCAGCGATTCATGCGCGTTAGTCAGGCAAGATGGCGGACGAAAGAAGGTCGTTTTCGTCGTTCAGCACGCGGACCATCCTAAATTTCTTGTAGTGCAGCGTAAAATCGGTGTTACGTGCAAAAGCAAAGCTATTTCCTTTTATTATACTGTTGAAACCTTTCTTTAGTCAGTGCGTATAAATGACACGGCGAAAGCATAAAAATAATCACTGGAAACGATGTTTGTTTCTATGCTTCCTACGAGAACCATGCGGCGATATCAGACAACAGAGTCAGAAACGACCTCCTTTCTCGAGAGCTTCTCGAGGTTGCCGCTACGCGGCGTCAATTTCGCTGATGGTGTGCTCTGTGACAGAGTGTGCATGGGATTTGGATTGACCTCGGGTGTCTTGGAGGCTCCTCTTAAAAAATTAAAAAATAAAATGAATGAGATTTGTTGATTTAAGTCCGATTTATTTTTATTTACATATATTTAATTTGATTTAAATCACTCTAGCTAGAAAATTGCGACTCTTCCTCACTGTAGAAAGTGAGAGGGTCAGAATTCAGCTCTCCTGCTCCACGCTCCTCTTCCATGTCGAGCTTTCTGCCTTTTTGTAACACTTAGTCGCACGCGCAGCCGAAGCCCGGTGAAAGGCAACAAGCGCGTGCTATACAAGCGGAGCTTCCACTCAATTCTTAACCCGTCTCCAACTATATATATGTGTTTAAACATGGCAGATTGATTAATCAATCCGTCCAATCACTGAAAACAATGCGGAAGGTTTACTCTATAACCTTAAGTACAGTAGTCTTTTAACAATATTTAATTGATGTAAACCCAACCATACTAAAACAAAAACAACTTTTCTTTTTTTTAGCTAGCGAAAATGTTCGTTTGCTTTTTATTTCGAGTTCTGACGTTGCTTGCGATACCATGTTACCTAACTGTCTAACGAAGTGGAAGGTAGAAATAAAGGTCAACGCTTCGATTTGCTCAGAAAAGCAATGCTCGCTTTTCACTCATGTTCAGCCTCATATAAATCTTCCTTGCTCGATAGTTCTTTGATTTAAATACAAAAGCAAATGCGCATATATAGAAAGCATCAAACAACAAAACAGCGGTACGTGTCGTTTCGAGTGGTCTGGCATAAAATTGCGATTTAAATCATCTCAACGTTTATTCTTCTCCCTGCGTTCGATAGGATTGTATGACGAGAGCCGTTCTCGGTGACGCATATACAGGGTGTTTCACGAAAGGTGGACAAATTTGATATTGCGAAAACTACGCGTCGCAACAAAAAAAAAAGGCTTGCGTCATTTTGGTCCTGGGCCAGGGGCCTATTTAGGAAAATATTGAAGTCCGGGATAATAAGATTGTTAATTATTTTTTCGTCATTAGCTTTTTTAGTATTGGGTTTAAGGGCATGTTTTAAGTTAGAAAATTGCTCAGCATCATCAAAAAACCCTAAATCAACAAATTGCAGAACGATAGAAGGCACGCGAGGCATTTTAGGGCTTTCTGAAAAACCACAGAAATTCGACGGGTTCTTAAGTTTCGGTTTGCCATCGGAGCGCATCTCGGCTCCGGCGGCACCGCGCCCCGTGGAGAAATAGTTCAACCAGCCTTCGCAGCAGACGTCACGACCGCGTTACAACGGCGACTTGATGTCGCGAAACGGCGTCGTCCTCGACGCAACGCGATGTCACGACGGCCTTACGACAGCATCTTGGCGCCCCGAAACGTCGTAGTCGACGATGACGTCATGGCGTCGTCGTAACGTCACGTCGTAGTGTCGGGGTGCTTTAGTCATACCTCTGACGTCAAAATTATAAAAATACAATATAGCCCCCGAGGGGCTATACTGCCCATATATAATTTTGACGGCACTGCAGCAAGCTTGGTCCAGTAACGTTGGCCCATATGACCTTGACATGTGTCGTTGCTTGATCGCAGTGAAGGAGGCGCTGCGATCGAAGTGGCTGGGTTCCACCTGATCGCTTCCCACATTTTGAGGTGCAACTGAAAGCATGAGCGGAGACTGTAGCTCGTTCTACTCGTACTTTCTAGTACACTCTAGTTCTGCGAAGCCCCAGAAGCGCTGCTGCCTCCTCTTCTTCCTTGACCAGCCGAGCTCAAACTTCCTTGTCCTCTTCGTATCACTACTCGCACGCCATTTTAAGTTTTGTATGGCTTGAGTCACAGATAGTGGTGCAAAACTATCGATAGTACTATCGATAGTATCGATAGTCGCCAGAAATCTGACTATCGACAGTAAAAAAACTATCGATAGTACTATCGATAGTCGACTGTCGAAAAAGTATCGATAGTATTATTGATAGTCGACTATCGAAAACATATCGATAGTCGACTATCGAAAACCAATCGATAGTACTGTCGACGGTTTGCTATGCGGAGGGAGGGCCAGTTCGTCTGCTTCTTGCGCAGGGGGTAGCGGTGACGTCAGAACGCCGAGCCCTGATTGGCTGATCGCGACCCCCTACCTGAGCGTCGTCTGCTCCTTTGCAACGTCGTCTGCTCGCAACGTCGTCTGCGTCTGTCTTACCTTTCCTGCGACTTTTGCAAGTGCAGAGGCCAGATTCACGAAACGATCTTACGCCAGAAATATGCGTAAGACAAAACTTAAAACAAATTCGTATTCACGAACGAAATTTTCGTAAGTTTTGCGCAGGTTACGACGAAATCCTACGACAGCTCCGAAGCTACGCACCTCTTACGATCAAATCAGCATGGCCGACAGCGTCGCGGTCGCGACGACCAACGGACGTTTATTTTTCTACGTGCGCTTCTCACGCGTCCCGACTTCAAGCAGCAAGAAAAAAGTAAAAAGTACTTGAACCAGACCACGACGAACAAGAACGCTGGATCCACAAACACCCGGGAAAAGCTCCAACGGCCACGATTCCACCGACACCGACCAAGCGAACTCGGCAGATAGGCCTAGCAGCCACTCCGACTCGGCGACCGTCTGCCCACGACCGGCTGGCGTGCTGAATGGAATATGCCCGCGCGACCCTTGTGAACCCTTCCTGTATTATACTGTGATCACTGACCTCAATTTTAGATTAAGAGGTCAATCTCTTCCTCTTGTCATCTCCTTGTTTTCCGAGGCAACGATGACTTCGCCGGTGAAAAAGCGGTGAATCTCCGACAGACCCAGGAAAGGTAAAGGAGCCATCGCTTTGACTAGCAGACGTAAAGCAGACGACGTTAACTGCGCCAACCCGCCGACGCCGTTGAAGAGTGAGGAGTCTGCCGCACACGAAAGGAGGAAAAAGTATTTGGGAAGGAACTTGCGGACGCTAAACACGCTCGCTCTCGGTTCTTAGCAAACAAACCTCGGCGCCTCGGGACACCTCGCCAGTGAGTACTTTGACTTCTCTCCTTGATGCGTGTCTGCTAGTTGTTAGACAAAAACAACGCACAGCTCGAGTTATTTTGTCTGCCCTCTCTGAAAGGCGAAGTCGAGCTCGCTCGTAAAGACCTGAGGCCAGATTCACGAAGAGCTTCTTAGTTTACGACAACTTAGCTAAGAAGTTCGTAAGTTAAGAACATCGTAAGAAGAGGAGAAATCGGTATTCACGAACGCGTTCTTAAGTGAGAGGAGGAAAGCGACGTTCTCGTACGGAAGAATTAGAACCTACCGGTGCTGTTGCTATGGCGACGGCGTCTTCGGCAGCACGAACAACCAATCGGAGAGCTCGGCATGGTTCGGAGCCGTTCGGAGCACGTGGATTTTTCATAACAAACACAGGCGGCCTTCCTGCCACCGCTTGTCTGGGGTTCGTGTCCGTGCAGTGATATGTCGACGCTAACACGATTTAAACACGCCCGAATGCCGAGGCCGGGATGCGTAACCGCCTCCGTTGACTGCTACGAGCTCGATCGCTACGAAGTCAACATCGTTGGTGAAAGACGGCCCGTGTCAGTCGTAGCGACGTAGATGGAGACAAATTGCCGCGGCGTTTTTCGCGGCCTCTGAGATACAGGAGCGAGCCGATGTTCAAAAAAATATACGTTTGAACTACGAGAGACATTCTCGTAGTTCAAACGTATCTTTTTTTACGTGGCTCTTGCTGACACAGCAAGAGCCACGTAATACCTGTTCACACTCGGAGCGGACGCGCGCGTTTGATCGAAGTGCTGGATTCGCGCTGTTGGACCGCAAATTGATCAGCGCTTCGGGACCGATCCTTTACGATTGCAACTCGATGCTGACGTGACACCCGGCAAAGAAAGGTTGGACCGGCATTGCGACCCACGAACTGTTATAGCGATCGACAGTGAGGTGCAGTCGTGTCAGAATAAAAATGGAATACTAATAACAAAGTGCACATACCGTGTTGCGAAGGTAATCCATGCGGCGTTTATTTGAGCTCTATATCACACACAACAAAGAGATAGAATCGATGAGAGCCCCTTTTCGATGACAGCGTTCGTCACCGCTGCCTCGGAAAACAAGGAGATGACAAGAGGAAGAGATTGACCTCTTAATCTAAAATTGAGGTCAGCGATCAAACTATAATAGGGAAGGGTTCACAATGGTCGCGCGGGCATATTCCATTCAGCACGCCAGCCGGTCGTGGGCAGACGGTCTTGGCCAAGGACTGTCAGAGCGGTCAGAGCACCGCTGCGCCGAGTGCTAAGCCTTTCTGCCGAACTCGCTTGGCCGGTCGACGGAATCGTGGCAGTTGGAGCATTTCCTGGGTGTTTGTGGATCCAGCGTTCTTGTTCGTCGTGGTCTGTTTCAAGTACTTTTTACTTTTTTCTTACTGCTTGAAGTCGGGACGCGTGAGAGACGCACGTAGAAAAATAAACGTCCGTTGGTCGTCGCGAACAAGCAACTGAGCGACGCTGTCGGCCATGCTGATTTGATCGTAAGAAGTGCGTAAGACAGCTTCGGAGCTGTCGTAGGATTTCGTCGTAACCTGCGCAAAACTTACGAAAATTTCGTTTCGTGAATACGAAATTGTTCTTAAGTTTTGTCTTACGCACATTTTTGGCGTAAGTTCGTTTCGTGAATCTGGCCTCTGGACTTTCGAAAGTCGCAGGAAAGGTAAGACAGACGCTGACGACGTTGCGAGCAGACGACGTTGCAAAGGAGCAGACGACGCTCCGATAGGGGGTTGCGATCAGCCAATCAGGGCTCGGCGTTCTGACGTCACCGCTACCCCCTGCACAAGAAGCAGACGAACTTGCCCTCCGCATACTGAGAGGAGAATCGTCATGGGCTGTGTTCCAAAATTTACTCGATCCGACTCCGGAGTAAAGGTTTCGTACCGTGGCGTTCCAAAACTTACTCGAGCTTACTCGATGACGTCAGAACTCGCGTTCCAGAAGCGGGTTGTTTACTCCGGAGTAATTACTCACGTTACCCTCCTCGATCGGTGGGTAACCTCGGATCAAGTCGAGTAAATACGTCACGTGATCTGTTCGTCGTCTGCTTTCTGCGCCGACAGCGGTCAAAGCTCGCTTGCTCCGTTGGTTTTGGTGGCGGACGTTCGAAATGAGAAAGAATGAGGTGCAGCATGTGTGGTTATTGCGATTTGCTGTTTTCAACGCACAAATTAACTGCATTACATCCAGACCGTGCACCTTCCCCGGGAAGGTATACATGTTATTATGAGTGTGCGAGCGTAAACGGGAGCTTCTCCTCGTCCTCGGCGTTGGAGGGAATGCCATATTCTCACGTTCAAGGCTGAAAATGTTTAAACGCAGTAAATGATAAGGTAGTATTTTTGTTTCCTCCAGAGTGTTCGTAATGAGAGGATAACGCTTGTAAAGCAGTGAAGGCTTCAAAGATTTTATTGTAATCATATTCGCGTCAAAGCGAACGTTAAGTTTCATAGAAAAAATCGTAAGGGTGCAGGCGAGCAGTCTCAGGTTAATTCAACATGGGTAAGTTTCATATCATACTTGAGAAAGCACCCTCGCGCTGTACCACTGCACCGTGTGGAATCAATTTCTGCAAGACATAATCGGTACAAATTACAATGCGTGGAATATACATGTTTAGGGCGCTCGCGCTGATTAATAAAAACACATTTTTGATGTCTAACTGTAAGGAGTAAGTAATTTTCATCTCAATATACAGCTCATAAGGAAGGTGAGTAAAAGGAACTGGTGCATCCACCTCAAAAAACACCGCGTCGTCATTGATATTGCCGTCTCTTCGAGTGCTTTCTTCATGATCAAAAGAATCGTCTGCTATTTTCTCCCATCACTGCTGTGTTTTCTTTTTGCCGTAGTCCAAGACGAAGCCAATCCGCGTAGTATCCAGGTGATTATCCCGGCCGTTCCAAAATCGAGTCGCGGATCGTTTACTCGCGATGTCACGTGGTATTACCCGCTGACGTAGGAGGCAGGTTACTCGGGTAAGATTTGGAACATAGCCATCCATGGTAAGTTGGCTATTTACCTAAAATGTGTTAACTAACTTTTTAATAATTTGTTTATGGGTCATCTGTCAATGGCAGCCTTTGGCAGCAATTACTATTAGAGGCCAGACCAATTAAAACGATTTGCGAAAATGTAACAGTTTTCTAGATATTTTAATTGATAAGTCTAGAAGAGTGGCGCAGTTGTTTCACTCACATCATCCCTTGTATCATCGGCGCACCCACCAAAGACAGGCTGCCGAGATAGTGACGGCCTAATAATAAAAAAAAAACTATGACACTCTTTTTTTATTGTGTGGGCAAGGCTTGTGAGGCTCTTTCTATGCGCAATTTCTAAGTTGGGCAAAAAAAAACGCCAAAATTTATAGATTAATATCTAAAATCCACTACTTGTTGCAAATTCTTTAAATCGGTCTGGCCTCTAATAGTAATTACAGTCAAACCCGTTTATAACAAACAGCAGGAAACGCTACGATCAGTTCGATATAGCAAGTAGTTCGATATAGCAAAAACCATTTATAACGAACATCCACGATGCGTTCGCGTGTAAGGCGAGAGCTTCTCTTTCTCTTTCATCTCTTCGCTTCCACCTTGTAACAAAGCGCTAAAAATCTTTTATTTTTTGCATGCGTGCAGAGATTTTTTTTTAGATTATCTCCTTTTCTGAATTACTTCTCTTCGTAGGCAACCGATTTGAGATGAAGTTTTTTCTTTTTTTTTCCTGTGCGTGCGTGCAGTGTTTTTTTTTTTAGCTTTCTCCCCTTCTGAACCGCTTCTCTTTGTCAATTTTGTTCGCGGCTTGAGCTTTTGGAATTTACTTTCTTTCCTAGATTTTTTTTTGGGGGGAAGGGACAGCCTAGAAGACGATTGTTTGCACGTTTTTGGAAGCCTTCCCGGGTGAAAAAAGTTCGACAATATTTTGCTGTACGTGGGTTCGTCCTAAACGGGTTTCACGTGGTAATTGCTGGCAATACTGCGATTCCAACATGGCCCCTAAAACTAATAATTAAGTTAACAAACAAATTTTAGTTGATGAACCAACTTACCAAGACGATTATCCCTACACATAATGTTCGCTGAACCTGAAAATACACCAAAGAGGGTCATCAACTGTTTATAAATTAAGTCTTCTCTGTAAAAATATATGGCCAGAGATTTTTGCCAGGTGTCTCTGATACAATAACTCGCAAGGGACACTCAACTTTGTGCGTCTTGGCGCTGAAAAATATTTCTAAGCTAAGGTGTTTGCTTTTTTTACAGAATAGGGGCAAGTCTCTTTTATATTTAGGTCCTAAAGGAGCCTCTTAACTTCACATTTTACTTTTGCTAACGAGATGTCGTCGTGACGTTGGAAAACGATTCGATAGTTAAAAGGGCTTTTACCCCGAACTCCTCTTTGGACATGACAACAAAACCGCCTTCCTTGTCTGCTGGTATTATGTTTGAAGAATTCTCCTTCAAGTAAGTTTCAACCTTTTTGATTGGCAGGTGACTTACAGAAGGTTTATATTGTGATAAAAGATCTATGCCCTCTGAAGGGCATCTATCACACTCAGATAAGGAAGCCCGTCTTGACACTTGCCTTACTAGAGACAGGGTTGCCAGGTTGGGCTAGTTTTATTTGCAGTTGGCGAAAAAAGTGGTAGTTGGCTATTTGACTAGTATTGTGCTATTTATGACCCGTGCTGGGCACACCAAAATGCCTCAAAGCACTTGGGTTTATAGGTTCAAACATGGTAGTTTTAGAGTAAGTTACGTAAACATTTGGCGCTTCAGTCTGTTAACCCTGGTAAGAATGCGACAGCAAGCAAATTCGTCAGCTCTTTGCGCACCTTGTGCAATTGTTTACGCCTGAACCTTTTCCGAATGCAAGCGTGTGCTGGTATTCCTCCATCTCAACCAGTGACGGCGGACTAGACGGACTAGACGGACTTGCGGAACAGGATGCCGATGGAAACGCTGGAGAACATTTTGTATGTTTAATTCGGACCGTGGGGCAAAGAGCAGTACTGCAGCCTGCAAGGACTTTGTTCCTTCAGAGGTTTTTCTGACACGTTTTTATACCGCAGTGATGTACCCGTGCTCTGCCGCTGGTTCTGCGAACTAGTGATGCTAATGGTGTGAATATTTCTTTTTGATATATAGAAAGCTATTAATATGGCATTTGAGTTTAAAATAAACATTTCAAATAATCAGTTCTTTTTTTTTGACAGTTTTGGGGGGGGGGGGGGTTTATCGACATTTGGCTATTTTTGGGCTATATCTCGTAGACATTTGGCGGGTCAGGGTACTATAAAGACAGTTGCTCAGGTGCCGATTTTTTGGGTTCTACGGCGAATTTGGGCCCCATGCTGAGAACGTGCTGCACTTGTTGCGGTAACTGTATTTATTTATTTATTTCGGGTTACCCCGCAGCGCCCGATAGGCATTATTGCAGGGGGGGGGGTACATAGTTGTGAAGGTGGAAATACACTCTTGCATATGTACCAAAAAAACAAGAAAAACGCACACACGCAGGAAAACACACTCAAATAAAAGTAAGCCCAGAATATGATAAAAGAAACATCGGTTACTCGCATTTCAGGTACGTGCCAGATAAAAACATCAGCTGAGGAAAATATGCGCTAATAGCAAAAATAAATAACTCTCGCTTTCCGCGTGACACAGGATTGAAAAATAAACACACAGATGTAGTTTTATCAACTACGTTCAAAGAGTAAATAACATAATCAAAGTAGGAACAACTAAACATACAGCAGTAGCACGCCCCGTAATCACTCGAAATTCGCATCGCAAGGATCAAAACATTTTCCTAGTCATGTTAGTCAGGCCAGCTGTCACGGGACAGTCTGTCAAAGAAAAGTGAATTTGACAAGATAGAAATGGTGTCATTTTGGCAGGGCATTCCACTCTTTAATAGTGTTCAGAAAAAATGAATATTTCAGAACGTTGGTTTGGGCTGTCGTTTCAATAATTTTTTCTGAGTGATCTAATCTCCTAGATACGAAGTCGGGGGGGGGGGTTGAATAAACTTTACTTTATTAATCCCGGTTTGATCATGGTAAATTGCGTGAAGAAACTTCAAGCGAAGACGTCTTCTTCTGGAGGAAAGCGGCTCCCACTCTAATTGCCTTTTAAGAGCGGTAGCACTTTCTCTATAATTGTAGTTTCTTGTAACAAATCTCGCAGCCCTGCTCTGTACTTGCTCTATTTTTTCCCCAAGTAACTCTCTTTTGGGTCCCACAGAACACTGGCGTATTCCAGTATCGGCCTAACGTTAGTCTTAAAAAGAGTTGCTTTCGCTGTTTGGGGACAGTCCCTGAAATTGAGTTTCAAAAAGTTTAGCATGCGGTTGGCTTTGGCCGTGACGAAGTATACGTCTCCGATGATGTGTACAAGATTGCAGGGACAGGTAGTTTCCTTTGGTGTGGTGGTGCGAAGATGGTTCAGGGTGAGACGCCACAGAAACTCCGTCGCTCTTTCAGTAGTGTAGTACATTTCTCGCCATTTCTTTTTTCCGCCAAACGTCTTGCATTGTTACACAGTTTAAAGCAGGGGTGCACAACTGAAAACTTAGGCGGGCCAAAATTACGTTTATTGAAAACTGTGCGGGCCGCACCTAGTGTGACGTGTTGCATATTTCGGCTGCGGTCAGGCTTCCGATACCAGGTGTCATCGCACTCGTTACCGTCTTTAGCACATCTCGCAATGTCATGTCCGTCATGGCAGATCGAAGGTGGTTCTTGTTGAGAGTCATCAGTGCGAAGGTCTGCTCACAAACATACGTGCTCCCGAAAAGTGATTACAGTTTCAAGGCGTGGTCCACCAGGTTTCGTACTTGTTCTTGTCCAGGTTTTTGTTGAACTGATGCGGCTGAGATTCGCGATGCATCGTCTTCAGCGCTGGTGGACACTGGAGGTCGATGTGCTCCAGTTGCATCGTCGGATCGGAGTCCTCCGATCTGACGATGCAACCCCTAAGAATCCCAAAAGGAGGCGAGAGGAATGATAGCCCCGTGGTGAAAGAGGGAAGGGGATCTGTTGAGAGAGAGCGAGAAGATTTTGCATTCTGTTTACAAATATGTTGAAACAGAACCACACCATGGACAGGGATGGCTGCACGCGCTGTTTTATTGTTGTCAGCGGGATTAGTGGAGAGTAGTTACTTCGCCGAAGACTGAGAAAAGTAGTTCAGAGGGTTGCACTGCTGCTTGCCAAGCGGGACGGGCGCTTGGCGGATTGAATGGCACAGTAAGCAACTTTCTGCGCTGAGCTGGGCCGCGGGCCGCTAAAAAGCGCGCGCGGGCCGCATGCGGCCCGCGGGCCGTATGTTGTGCACCCATGGTTTAAAGTGAAGGCAATCACGGTAATGTCTTGTTTGACTATGTCCCTCGGATTGCAGGTTCTTGCATACTCTCCTCCCGTGACCTACAGAGGGGTAAAGTCCCCAAACAGCTCCTTGACTTCGGTTTTACCTCAGGTCTACCTTTACGTCTTGGAACGGTCACACCTACCTTAAAAAAAAAGGGAGCCTGCATCGGGTCCTGCATTACGCCCATTCTCAGTGATTTATTCCTAGCGTACCACGACAGACTGCTTCAAAAGAGCTTAGATTCCTCGACTGTGGTAAAGGTGTTTCGCTACGTTGATGACTATTTCATACTCCTGGACACCAACGAAAAAGTCCTCCCGATTCATGTGCCCAATGTGCTCGTCAAGTTTAACACCCAAAATACACTCGTCTATCTCCGACCTCATTAAAATATATATATGGTGGAATTAAATTAAGCATTTGTATATAAGTAATTGTATATAATAATAGTATTGCCCAAATAGCGATAATGTAAACAAGAATGAAACAACCAATTCATAGAAAATGTTATGCTGGACTGCTCCCATAGTCAGGCAATTTTTTTAGTCTGCAACAAAGCGCGCGGTGTCCAACATGAGAAGATGTAATATTTAACACGTTATCAGAAATAGAATATTATCTCTGGATGTGAGCACGATATGCAAAATGGTTAGTTAGTTACACAGAGGTTGTAACTGTTTGAGGTAAGATCATATGCGACCCGGTGGGAATTTCTAATGCATCTCAAGTTTCATTTCTACATGAGCCTAATCATAATATATAAGCTAATTATTACTATTACTTCTATCACTTCCACAAATCAAAATAAATATTGGAATACAGAAACATTTATCTAAGCTAAGAAGCTTCACCTTTAGCAGTTGTGTGCAGCCATGTCTTGGTCATTTGCTACTCAAAGATTTGCAAGACGGCATCAAAAAATAATAAAAAGTTTGCTCCGGTTTTTAAGGTTATACATTGCCTGAACTGCCACCATCAGGCAGTGGTGGATTTATGGCCCAGTTAAAAATTCTCATTAGGTTTCAATTTGAATTTTCCCATTGGTACCAGTTAGGTTTTCAAACAACCAATGGGACACCGCCAATGTGAACCAATGTGTACCAACGGAAACCATTTAAAACACATTGAGGTTCCAACTGGAAAAATAATTTTAATTGGCGAGACCCATTGGCCAGTGTGCTTCCGGTTGGAACCCACTAAAACCAATTGGTCACAATTAAAGGCAGTTAGAATTCCAATTGGATCTAATAGGAATTTTTAACTGGGTGGTCCGTCTTGGGGGGTTATGCAGACAGATGTGACGTCCCGGACGGATATGACGTCACGGGGAATGCGTTGTCTAGAACTATTTGTCGTCTCATTATTTTCCATTTCACCCAAAACTAAAATTTCTTTCTTAAAAAGGCCATTGTATGTTGTTTCTTCCACGAAAAAGGTTGTCCTTAAATCAACCCCCGCCCCCATAAAAGGTGTCGCACGCAAAGCGGCATATATGCATCCCACTGAAAGATAATGATGCCGCATTTGCCACTGCCAACGGGTGTCTTATGAGGTGCGTAATAAGTGTTGTTTTATTTTTGGTATATGAAATGAAACTACCATATAGATCACGCTTGGAAAGATTTCAGGCGCTTGCAGCATTTCATCACACCCTGAAATATCTGCAAGCTTCAACGGGAGACATCCAGTTTTAAATGTCCCATTGTCCACCATTGTTCAGGCTGGGCAAGACACTTAAAACAGCCTCAGCCTCAGCGTCCGCTGAGGCCGAGGCTTTCCGCGCTGAGAAGCTCATTTTGCATTAGATCTTCGCCCCCAAAGATATCTTCTTCTTTTCTTTTTTCTTTTTCGAGTATTTTTGTTTTGAGATAAGACTATAACCTGGTGGGAAATACTAATGTGTCTCAAGTTTTATATCTACATCCCACGTAGCACGAGAACGTTCTGAGAACATTACGGGAATGCTCAAAAAAACATAGGCAACATTCTTGGAATGTTGCAAATTTACGTAAGAACATTCTATCAACGTTGTCAGAATGTGGCGCAGGCACTTATCGCCACATTCGGGGAATGTTTTCAAAGGATATTTTTAGAACGTTCTGGCTGGGAACAACATAGAACATTACCAGGGCATTCAATCAACATTTAAATATCCTAACAAGGTTCAGAAGAATATTCTCAGAACGTCCAAAGAGCTTCTGCAGCTTTCTGGCAATGTTGCAAATTTATGCAGGGACATCCTTTCAATCTCCTCGAACTTGGCGTGGGTATACATCCCTGCATTCAGGGAACATTCTCTGAGACTTATTTACAGACATTTTACAATTACAGTTTGCTTTGGCTACAGCACCAATGAGCCGTACTACATATATGGATGTGGTAAAGCTCCCTCACAGCGCGATCGGTATTTTTAATCGAAATATATTCTTAGAAGGCGCAAGCACAAGACAGCCACCTCCCGGCGCACCAGCATGAGCATGTACTAACGACAGTATACTCCTACCTGTCGCTTGTCAACTTCTTTCATTCAAAATAAGGTTCATACATAACCGACTACTAACTCCAAGCTTAAGAACAGATACACATGGCATCCCACACTCAACTGCAGATGCTAAAAATCGGGTCTATTCAAAACTGCACCTCTACATACGCAGTGAGTGCCAAGTTCATTATCAAGTTTTGAGGAGGAGGAAATTTTTATTGCACAAGGATGGCTCTATGGCCTAATGCTGGGGACGTGGAAGGGTAGAGGGTAGGGAACAGGGCATCATATCCTGCCGGTTATCCCGGCGAGAGTAAAGTCTGGCGGGCGTCGGTCTGTGGGGTAGTCCACGCCTCGAGGGAGTCAATGGTGGAACCTCTGTGCTTCGCCCTTATCGATTCTAGACCGGGGCAGCTCCACAGTAAATGCTGGATCGTAGGGCGGGCTCCAATGTCGCACGTGCTGCATGTCACAATACAAGGGCTGGGGTCCGCAGGGGCTCTTCCAGTTCGTCGTTCACCGGTGACTGGTTTTGGTGATTCTTAGTGAAAACCATTGCTTTTTTCCTACACCTTATATGACATTCCTCGCTAGACTCATATAAGATAAAACTGATGCCTTATATAAGTTTCCAGAAACTCCACTTTATTTCCTATTTTTGGCACAAAGTGGCATATAGTGGATGGTGTTTTGAACCGCAGGTTGCGTGAGAGCTCCGTAAAGTTGGCTTCACCTGCGAAACTTCTACGAATGTTCGCAAGCGAACGTTCCAAGAACGTTGCGCATACGAATGTTCGAAGAGGAATGTTCCGAGAACATTGTGCATACGAATGTTCGCCAACGAACGTTCTTAGAATGTTGAGCAGCTTACCTTTTAGGGAATGTTCGCGTACGAACGTTCTAGAACGTTCCGAATGATGTTTTAACGTTCCTTCAACATTCAGAACACCCAGGGAATGTTCGCACGACATTGGGTGCTACATGGGATGAGCCTAATCATATCAATATAAGCTAATTATTACCATTACTTTCATCACAAAGATATTTGGGAAAAATAAAGTCCTTAGTTTGATTTTGAAGCACCTAATGAGACCTTATTGTGGCTCAGTACGTCTGTTTCGTTGGTTGTGTATAGGGTGTTTTCACTGACGTAATTTCATCCACCATTTTTTTGTTGTGAGCTGTCTGGCGTGTGCCAGACTCGAGCATTCCAAGGACTTACATGCCCCCTCAAATGCGTAGAGCACCGCTGACATCATCTCAACCGCGGTTACGATGTAATCCTTCAATCTAGTAAATTTGTTTGAAAAAACAAACTAACAACAAAATGGTGGATTGACGTCACGCGCAAACAACCTATAGCAAGGAAGACGTCTAGACACCAAAATCCAGCGAATACGACACAATGCACCGACGCAGCCGCTGAACAACGTTTATAGATACTTCTCCAGTTCCCGAACTGCCCCTCTCCAGGCGGGCGCGACCGATCCCTAGGGACTGCGAGGGCGCTGCGATCGAAGCTTGCGCGTGTGTGCCGGCCAGGCCAGCTCCGGTTACGTGGTTGGGCTTGCATTTTCGCTCGCTGTTCGCGCTGTTTGTTACGTGATCTGTTGGTTTTCTGCCCTTCGAGTGTGTGATTGCTTTCGACGGTTTGTGATACGACGTTCGTTGTGACGTGACGTATGCACTTTTTCGCACGCAAAAAGTGCCAAGAAAACGATAGTGCCATAAGGGCCCAAAGAGAAAGGAAAAAGGCCAAGCTTGTATAGTGGAGCTTTAACTGTAACAGGCTTTGTTCTGCGCGTGATTTGAAGTCCTTTTTTATTTTTTGCGAGTTAGCAAAATAAATTTGATTGTGTTACGGCTTGTGTAATGTGTTGTGAATGAGCAGTTTCTGTAGATACTTTACTAACCAAGTTGAGCAAGTCTTCTAAATAGTAGGCAAGATCGATATATTTTGTAAGACAAAAAAGAAAAAAAATGCCCAGGACGGCGCAATTGCGACGCGCAGCTTTTTTTTTTTTTCGCGACATTAAATCACTACGTGCGTTCTGTGAATATATGGAATAAATTCATACCGACCGCGCGAACGATCCTCGTCTCGCTCGTTTTTATTGACGACGTGAGGCAACCAAGCATAGTGACAACCGCTGCGGGCCAAGGCTGAACCGCTTGCACGTACGTATTATTTTCGGTGTTACATCATTTGCAAGTTACCTTCTGTTCAAAAACGACCGAAATTAAAATAATAGCGCGTTACTCGCGAAATCAGCCGAGATCCCGGGCTGCAGTAGGCGTGCTGAACATTGCGCGCAAGGGAGCGGCGATCGTCCTGATGGCGCAACCTTCGACCGCAGCGCTGCGGTGGCGGGGACCGCGCCGGGCCGCCTCCTCCCACAGGCGCGCCGAGGAGATACGGAACTGGAGAAGTATCTATAAACGTTGGCCGCGAACACCCTCGATACCGAAACTTCAGAAACGACTCTAGTACGCCAGCTCCCTCTGTGTTCCTGTCAAGTAAGTGGTCCGGTGGAAATTTCTATCTATGGCTAAACTAACCTTGGCTAGGGTACAAGCTTCTGAGTATTCTAAGCTTGTCTCGGTGATGTCTAAAGGTACAGCAATCAGTTCAGTGGGTTAAAGTAAAGGGGGACGACGCACCAGTTGTTCACAGCTTAGCTGAGAAAACGAGTCTGGCCACGCTATTCAACGAAGTCAATTTAAGCTTCCCATCCATTCCAATCCAATCCACATCAATCCAAGGAAGCTTGGGCGCTGGGTGAGCATTGGATCCATTAGAACGATTGGAGGTTTGGAAGCTTGGGAGTTTGGATAGTATGTACAGTACGTACAGTGACCAGCCGAGTAAACTGAAGTAAGATGGATTCTAAATTTAAAACGATTGCGTTATGGGCTGGTTTAGGTGCAGGTGTAACCGTGTCGTCTATTCTGCTTTACCTGCTTCTTAAACAAGAAGAGGAGTACGAGGTAAAGAGGCAGAAGGTAGAAACAACGAAGCACACCGTCGTTCGTGTGACGGTCCCCAAAGCTGTTGTCGGAGGTGTCATTGGACGTCAAGGGGCAAACATCAAGCAAATCCAAGAGAAGACCAACACGAAGATTAATTTCGACAGCCCAGGTGAGGTAGCGCATCCTGAAAGCGCGTTAACTGTCCCAGCAGTCCTGCAAGTTTCTGTCGATATTTTCCCATTGTTATTGTAGGTATTGTTTGGGTCGATTATATTACGCGCTGTCTCTACATGCCTTGCACGTGACGTCACGCTAGGGAAGGACGGGGTCGTGCGCCATGCTGGTGTTGGGCTTCACACCGCGCGGATGCGCTTACCAAGGCGTAGAATGCCGCTAATTGCCCCGACATGCGCTTACATGCACCATATTTTCATCAAAGGTACCTAGTTTTGTTAGATGTGGTGAACTTGGAAAAACGAGCCGAGCTTACGATGATGACGTTTAGCCAGCACGTGCGGAATTTCCCCGGCATTGGGGGGGGGGGGGCGGGGGGGCGGGGCGGGCGGGGCGGCGGCGGCGGCGGTTCGGTTTGGTTCGGTTCGATTCGATATGCCGCCGACTAAGGTTTAATGCAAAAAGCTGTCGTGTCAAAAAAAAAAAAAAAATCTTAATTCTCCATTGCAAAATTTGACAAGCGGCTCTAGGAGTCGCTTGCAGAAAAATTGTTACGATTTTGCAAAGTACTGGTAAACAATGCAAGGTTACCGTCATAATCCAAACCCTGATACAAGGATAAATAAAATAACAGAGGGCGATCGGTGGCTGAGTGGGCTAGCGCACACCAGCTCGGAACACGTGGATCGAAAACTCGCGTTGCAGAACCCAGGATCCTGGGTTCAATCCCCACCCCTGCCCGTTTCGATCTGGATGAGCATCGCACCGGCGTGCTGTCGTGTACCACTACTTCGTGATGCACGTTAAAGGCCCCAGGCTAGCAGTTGTACTGCACTGCTCAGCCTCGATTGAGGCAGACCAAGTTCTAGGCTCTATAAACATACACACAACCCAATTTTTTTTAAATAACAGACAAGACAACTTTTATTGTTTCAGAGTTAATAATATGATGTATTTTAACCGGCTCGCCTACATACTTTCACTCCTTGCGAAGGTTACCTTCTCTCAAAACAACACAAACTGATGCCCCGGTGGCGGCGTCTCGGTGACCTTGCACACAGGGGGCCGCCGTCAAACCGGGCTCGTGGCTCGATACTCGGCCGGGAGTCCCGAACGTGCGCTTGAAGCGTGGAAAAGGCATGAGGTAACAAAAGGCAAAGGGCATCTACACCACTGAAGGGCAGAAGCCCATGCAAAGGCCTGCGCGAACGTAACGGTAGAAAAGTGCCGGTGCTCGCCGGTATGAAATGCGTCCCGCAAACTCACTAATCCGCAGCCACATCCCTTTCCTGCCGCTTATACTCTCTCTAACTTGACGGCTACTTTGTCGGGGCATGCCGACGAAATGATCGTCAGGATACGTAGTAATTGCTACAGCCAAGCGTGGCGCAGTTTACCATTGCTTTCGCTGCTAAGGGCCGTCGTGTCAACCACCAGCATGGTGGTTACCGGCGTTTGACGTCGTCATGTGACGTAGGTGCAAGGCATGTATATATACGTTGAGAGTAACCCTTGCAAGCGGCTTGTTGAAGCAACAAGCCACTTGAGTGTCTTGGGAAGGTTTGCAGCACGTTTTGCTTGTTCCTTACCGAAGATATGCACATTGCCCATGAGGTTGAGTATACTTGGCGGCAACCTGCTCAAAATCTTTAACGTAACATTTTTTTTTTTTTTGTATTCTGAGGGAGTTGTTTTTTAAAAGGAAATTGTGTGATTGTCTGAAGCAGAAACAACCAATTGGTGCAATGAAAGTGACAACTCTTGTCATGATTGAGAGACTGGCCTCGGAATTGACTCTCAACTTCAAAAACAGTGTTGCCGAATACAGCTTCCCAAGCATTTCTGCCACAGTTGGAAGGACATACCGCTCCTGTAAGACGGACGCATTGATCCTTTTTCAGTTCTTGAACACCGGCACTTCGAAGTAAAATGGGCATGCAGCGTGCGACGCACAACAAGAAGGGTGCTGTGGCTGGGTCCAAACAGATACTGTACCCACCTGGGATGCTCTCTAGGTTATTGAACAATCGGGCAAAGTGCGTGTCAGGGTGTTCTGTGCTACAGAGAAACTTGGCGAATCCCAAATCCACAGTTGCACATCTGAGAAAGGCAGAGCAAAGCTGTCAAACGTCATAAACAACTTGTCTTATGGACTTGTTTATCTACCGTCAAACTTTCCCAACTCCTGCTGTGCACATCCAGTGGGTGTCATAGGCACCTGATTTGCTTAGGGCTGGCCAGAGGAGGGTATTTTCAAGGATGGAACAACCGAGATGTCTGCATCAGTATCAACCTTTGCAGTCGTGGGGAATGTGTCATGCTTATCATCGTAAACCTAGCTTCTTGCTTCCTGCTAAGAGGAAAACTGCTGGTGTTTATGTCTATTGCTGCAAATATATCCTTTTAGCTCCTTCAGTAACTTACTGGAGACATGTACGTGATGACCCTTGGTCTGGCACTGAGCACTTTCTCTGGCGCATGCAGGGCATATGGAACGAGTGTGAAATGATCCCCTACAGAAAACACACTTGATCTTTCATAGTTTTATTTAGGGTGTTAGCTTCTCCTTCAATGAAAGAAAAGTATCACGTGGCTCGTTTGGTGAGCCTCTACTGCAAACCACTGCATGTAAGCCGGCGTCTTCGGTCTTGACTGATGCTTGGGTTTCAGTCTCCCTCAACAGACACTGCTGATGGTAGACGGACTTTTCTGTCAGGCTTTGGCAAGTGCCGACATTAAAGCGGCACCAAGTGGATTCTAAGATTGTCTATTTATGGTGATAACTCAATTTAGCGGCTCTAAGCATTCTTAAAAATCCGAAATTACACTCATGAATGGCTGATTTGCCTATTACAAATTTAATCAAAGATCATGACAAGGCCGTTTTCTGCGCTTTGGGGCAGACGTGGGAGGCCGCTGTTGGATGGCGTTTTCTAACAATAATTGCTGTATTACTTGTTTTACACTCTAAGATTTTATGTTTTCGTCAAAATATAATGCACAGCCACTACTAAACAACAGCCTGAGATTTCCCCTTCGTGTACAGGAAAGTTTATACCTGGGCTTCCTAGTTCTGTGCCTCAAGTCTGAAAGTGTAGCGGTAGTCGTAAAATCCTTTAATTCACGCCGGCCATTCTGAAATGTTCCCGAAGTCAAAGGGCATGGGTGGCTTGAGTGAACTCAAGCCACCCAAGCCCTTCATCTCGACCCACAGTGACGGCTCTTGCTTCAACCTGACTAGTTGTCGCAGTCAACTGCAGCAAGGAGACACCCAGAGCTTTAGAAACGGCGGGACACCATTTTGGACACCATGTCTAGTGTTTGGTAGAACCCAAAGTAATCAAGACCGACCCGATTTGTCTAGGGGGATAATCGTCGCAATAAGACATAATGTTGGGGGATAATCGTCGCAATAAGTGAAATAACTAAAATTTCTTAATTAGCCTTTTAATTAGCAAAGGTATGGTTTCAATTAGAAACTTGCTATGTATCATCAAAAACGACTAAATAAGTCAATTTTAGAGAGATTTGAAGCATGTGGGAAGTGCGGTGATGTGCTAAAGTTACCACTCGTGCGGCAAGCGCAGTGCTGGCGTTACGAAAATGCGCGTGAAAAGAGATGAAAAATCTACTCGGACGTGTTTTCGCACCACTAGCCTCGTGCCTGATCCACATGTAGAAACTTTAGCGCACTGCCGCACTTCCCACACACTCCAAATCCTTGTAATTATAAGTTGTTTAGTAGTTTTCGAGGGGTGCTCGGCAAGTTTCTGATTGAAACCATATCTTTATCTTCAACGATGAAAAGGTTAATTGACTTAATGCGACGACTATCTTCTTATATCATGTCACCGTGGCCATATCATTCACCTGCACAGACAGCATCAGTGTAACTCTCATGGTTTCTTTAAAACAAATTTGTAAAGCCCTAAAAACAAACACAATGTAGAACAATTGCAACCTGCTTTAATTTTTGTTAGTTATCTTTACCAATGAGAGTTTGCACACAGTTCTGCAACTTGAGGTGCTTCGATCAAACCCTTCTTTATCTTCATTTGCAGCTGCCGCTTCAAAGCTGAAATTCTAGCATACGAGTACCGAGCCTGAGGCGTGGAAGGTTTCCGACCCGACCAGCATTCCAGTGAGCTCACAGTTTAAATGGTGTGACTCCTTTTTGGTTCTAGGCAACGGCGAGGAGTGCGACCGCTTTGCCGTGATCCGAGGAACGCCGTGCGGAGTCCGAGAGGCCGAGGAGCTCTTGAATGCCTGCATCGAAGAGCAGTCAAACGTCATCACCGAGACCGTCTTCGTCCCAAGCAGGGCCTGTGGTCGCATCATCGGGAGGAATGGAGAGAGCATTCGGTTCGTGCTTAGAAGGAAACGGAGTGTTGGTGATAGGAAGGAACCACGTATGCAGTACTTGTAGTGTTCTGGAAATACATTTAAAAAAAAGTGTAGCCACGTTTTTTTGTCTTTTTAAATATAGGACTGAAAAAAAAAAGTTTGTGTTTTAGGTTGCAATCCTATCAGAGTTATGTTTCCCATCTTAAAGGGCAACCTGCAAACTATCTCTGAACCAGGGTAAAGATCCTCCTCGCCACCCTTCACCATTTCCACCTCTTAACTTGACAGCGGAGAAAGAACCCCATTTCTTTTTGCATGTTAGGGCTGGATGATCCGGGATAAGCTCCTGGCTTATCCAGCCCCAAGATGCGGCAAGTTGAAACATATTTTGCAGATCTGCCTTTAAGCTTGTTTTTATATAAAATGTTTGCTTTTGCAGCTTACCAAGTGTGTGCACGTGGAAGAATCAAGCTTTTATTATACCAAGTAGAAGTTGCATTGACAGGCACAGCTGAAAACCTATAATTTTTCATATATGTCCGTTTGTGGTCTTTGCCACCTCGTAATGCATGAATGAAGCCTGATTTTTCGGTCTGCATAAATAAACTATGCATCGCAGAAGGCTAGAACTCTGCAAGAATGTGACGTTAGCAGTGGTGATAAAATGCTAAAGTTCGAGCACATGACGTTACGTGGGTCAGAAGATAAGAGACATTTATTTCTCTTATGAGCCGACGTCCACTAAGCCTAGTATTCGTCAAACCGAAATTTGAGATTTTCTGACTGACAAGTTTTTTCACTGAAATAAATGGTACCCATGCCCACAATCTCACATTTCAGTTAGATGAATATCAAGCTTACCGTAAAATACCGGGCAAGCGCCCACTCTAAATTCAGAGATAATCTCGAAAAAATGGGGGTTGGGCGCTTGTCCGGTCATCAATTTTACATGTCAGTGTACTGTGCATATTTTCTCAGATCTTAGAAATTTGGGAATGGGCGCTTAGTGTGGTTTTTTTTTTTGTATTTTTTGATTCAGGTTATGTTGTGCGCTCGAACTTTTGCATATTTTATCACCACCCCCTGCGTCACATTCTCAAGGAGCTTCAGCTTTCTGTGATGCATGGTTTATTTGTGCAGGTCAAAAAACTGAGTTTAATTTTCTCATTCATTCTTGGTACTTTGCAGTTGTCAGTGTAGCTCAGAACCTCCACTAAATTGCTGGTACTTTTCTACTGAAAGATTTGTATCGGAAAAATTAAGGAAATATGGCACGAAACAGAAAGGCAACTGCAAAAGCGCTCAAACTGGAACCGACCAGGTTGAAGCCTGCCATTAACCGCAGGTGCACTAGCGCACTCCATGTGTCAGTCAGGTAGCTGCTCAACTTCTCAAGAGAGCTAGCAAGCAAACCTGCCGTTACAGCTTTCTGTTTAAACCACCAGGTGCCGTTGATTTTGCAGAAGTCGCTAATATGTTTAAGCTGTGTTGTTTGCAACCATCTTGCATAGGTTGCAAAGCTGGCCTCTTGGGGAGATAATAATAAAAAGAAAAGTGTTGGGGCCAGCTTGTAGCAGGAAAGGAATTCAGTACAATGCAGCTCTCTTACATGTTTGCATACCAGCTCCTCAGGTTGATTTGAATATCTATGGTACAAATACTTGGCAAGCAGTGAAGGCTACTGCATCCCATCACAACCACCAAAAAAGAAATAACCTTGATTCGTTTTTTGCTTTAAAAGTGACTGAACAGACGTGACAACCTTTCTTTTACTTTTATTAGAAATGATGCGAGAAACTTCACATACCTTTCTGCATTTACTTAAACAACAGTGTAATATCCGCATTTACTGGCCCTGCTCTTTTGTGAGCCCTTTTGAGCGCCACATTCCATGCATGTGCTCTCCCATTCTTGCTTTGTTATCTAACCCATTTAGCAAAACTTTCTGAAACAGTTGTATGCATTATCGCCGAAGGACACTGACCTAGTATGTTTTTGCATAAATGTTTTAGTTCCGTTCAGCTCTATTTCGAGAGAGCAAATTTCACGGTGTTGCAAGCTTTTCGATTTCAGTGCACGAATAGAAATGGACAGATTTATTTGATGGTTGATATAGACGGAAAGAATCTGCTAGCTAGAAATCGCTGTCAAAAACTGGTGCCAGAATCGCTGCCGTCACTACGCTGATTCTCGGCGAAATGCATTAGCGTTTAGCACAGGGGTCCCGATTGGCAAAGGATGAGAATTCCAGTCGCAACGGGCCGCATACTGTTATCTTCGGAGAGCCAGTCCTTTCTCCCAGGCGTCGGCGGTTTAGGATGCAGCCACCACAACTTCCCCTCTATTGTCGCCTGCGTTCCGCACACTGTTTGCTCTTTGTTCGCGAAATGTAGATCCTACACCAAAGTATTGCGAGCAGAAACCCTCTTGAACCTTCGGACATTGTGTGCACCACTTAGATACATGTAGTTGCACTAATTTTATAACGTAAGCACAGTTTCAAACTAGCCGTGAGCTAGCAGACGACGCAACGACCAAGCACCTGCGCGCACACTTTCGAGTAATTTGGGAAATGCGTGACTGCGAATGCACGGTAGACTGCGTCTCATGTCGTCGCGCCTGTAGTGTCCCCTGGAATAGTGAGGGAAAGTGGACGTCACAAGCTAATGAACAGAGTCTACCAACTCTGTTCATTAGGAGTCTTGCGACCGGGAAAACCGGGAAATTCGGGGAAATTTTAATTACCCAGAAAAATCAGGGAATTATCAGGGATATTGTTAAAAAAGCGAGTCCAGTCAGGGAAAATGAGCCGGAAATGCCATCGAGTGCCCTGAGCAAAGACTTGAGGACTTGGGGACAGAAAAATTGGCAATAAATTCTGCGTAGAGCGGAGCTTGGGCTCTGCTCACCCGATGTAGAATGTTCTACCCGATGCAAAGGGAACAGCCGACAAATCCAGTCCAAGCCTTGGATTGGATTTGATTGAGAGCACGACACTAGGTTGGATCCAGCTAGAGCTAATAGATTTAGTAACAAATGGGAAAGCCGCAGACCCCAGTTCAATCCAAGCCTTAAGCGAAAGTATCCAAAAGTGTGCATCTGGCAACCATGCTGCCATTCGGTCACTGACGTGTGTGGTCGAGCTTCATGTTTTCATTCTGTTTCCGGAAGTGGCCTCTTCACTGACGATGTTGGCGGCAAGAAAGTGCTCGTTTAATCCGGACTAAATGAGTCCGAATATTTCGGAATATGCAAGTTGGATTAAGCCCGTGCAAAATTATCCTCATAGTGCTCAATGCCTTATGTTATAATGGTCTTATATATTTAGCCGCCTCTACAGTGGTCAGGAAATTTCGCCAGAAAATGTCAGGGAAAACCTGGAAAAGTCGGGAATTTCAAAATGAAAATTTGCTAGACACCCTGAGAGTGAAAGAGCACGGCAGGAACTGCATCGTGGCCTCGCTACACCAGTCCCATCAAGTCCAAACCACAACCTTCCAAACAAAAGGCAGCTGCATGCACCAAGGCAATAAATGTTAATGCATTTATAACAAGAAAGCTTGCCAACAAGAAGGACTATTTATAATGACTAAAGTGAGTATGTTTGTTAGAGCACAGATTTTCGCAGCGAGGGTGAAGTTTCGCCTTCACAATACTCTCGGTTCCGCCGCAACGTCGACCCGCAACATGTAGCTTCCACCGTTTGCCGAGTCGCCACGAAACAAAGTGTAATGTTGTTGCCCTGCCTGTCACCTTGCAGCCAAATGTGCCGCATGTCATCTGCCAAGATCCTGGTGGACCGTTCGGGAGACGATCGCGACCCCAACAGCCTCAAGTGCATCACCATCACAGGCACCAAGGACCAGATCCGCACGGCTGTCATCATGATCGACGAGAAGCTGGCCGAGGAAGAGGCCTTCCAGCAGAAAATGGCCCTCTCCTCGGCCGGGCGCGCGTCCCTCTACCGTGGTCGCCCGCTGGCAATCAGGCCCAACGTCTCCTCATCAAAGGTACCAGACGACGTCTTTGTAGGCTCACTTCAAAGCTTCTGCATGTTTTGAGAATTCCAAAGCCCTTCATTTCTCCCTGGATTCCTTGGGACAGAGCGTGCGAGTCTGTTCCAAAGCGGGATCGGCTGATGCAGGTTCTTGGCACGTGCTTTCCCACACCTTCGTGTATTTTGCTCATCTTTGCATACACATTTTTAAGCACTTGGTAAGCTAACTCGTGCTGGCAGAGGCAAATTGACAGATCCACCAGCAGAAAGCAGTTCTGCAAACATTTCCTAGTTATGAATGTGAACTTTTGGCAGAAGTGTGTCTGGTTGGATGAAAAAAGGCAAAGCCAAAACTACTGCTCTTTGATGGCCATCGCCACAGAAAAAGAGGCCAAGTGGGCCTCGAAACGTTGGGTCTGTAATCGGGATCTGGTTGGATGTCATTTTTAATCCTTCCCTGGTGATAAAAGATGGCGAGTGTTTTAATGCCCGCTGTCAAAATATTTGCCCGTGTCGTCGCTGCTTTGCCCACATCGTCGCTGTCAGAGGAAGTACAAGAGTTGTTTCATTAGGTTTATGTTCCTCATTAAACTAGCGAATATGTTATTTTATGATGCATTTTACCCACCTTTACTCTGTAGGGAGGGGCAGGACTGCACTTCCCCACAATTAGAAACTCTGACTCACATCGTGGGCAGTTCAAGGTTATGTGCCGTACTACACCGCAATTTCACAATGTCGTGATCAAGCGTGAAATCGACGCTGGTGCCTTTTAAACATTCTTTGTCGGAACGAGCACTCGCACAATAGCACGTTTCAAAGTTCGCGGCATCGACTAGCTCACGGCTGTCGCTTTTGCTCTCTGTTGGCTGAAAGGTTCCCAGGGTGAAGCCGTATCAACATAGATCGCAAACTGTTCCTGCCGTAATGATACGAAAACACGGCTGCGGCCCTGATACGCCCATCCGCATTGTAGGTTATGAAGGCGCTCCATGTCACGTAGCTTGGTTTTTTCCGCATTCGTACACAAAACCAGATGACTACAGTCCACTTGCGTTAATTCAACCTCGGTTCATTCAACTCATCATTTAATTCTACCCTTTTCAGAGGTCCCGGCACAAGCTCATACATTTCTCTAGGAAAAAAAAAACTCATTATTTCGATCTTCAAATATAAAATATTGGCTAATTCGATTGGCCGAGCCTGTTTGCTGGGCGGTCAGCCGCAATCGGCGGTGGCCGCACCAACGAGCTTAATCGGCCGCGCCCGTTGGTGAAAAAAAATGTTTTCAAAGTTTGAAGCACGTGCTGAATTGCGAAGAGAATGAAAAAGAAAGCACATGTTGAGACACGGGACACGGCCGGGCTTCAATGCAAAACAACCATTGCAACACTGCTGTGGAGCAGTGAGCACTGTTCTGCAGCAGTGTTGTAATGGCTGCCGGCGGTAATGCCAGCACCGGCGCTCACAACCAAAAACAACTATTGCGACACCACTGCGGAGCACTGGCGCTGCTCTGCAGTGGTGTTCTAATGGTTACCGGCGGCACAGGCACACATACCAAACAACCATTGCAACACCGTTGCGGAGCAGCCTCAGCAGTGTTGCAATGGCATCCAGCGACGGCTGCTGCCCCTGGTCCACGTTGCCGCCGCCGCACTGAACCTTTGCACCTTGAGTGTGAAGGACATACACGGCCGCTGCCAACCCCGTGGCGGTGTACGGCAGCTCATTATAAAAATGTTATCCGACCTGATCGAAAGCACAAGATATTGCAGCAGGTGCAGCTGGCCAAGTGGGCAGCATGCCCGTGGCCTAGCGTTTATCATGCTTGGCTCCCACGCAAAGAGCCGAGGTTCGATTCCTGGCTGCGGATGCACCTTTTTTCTTTTCTGTAAATGTCTCATCCTTGCAAATTCGAGAACCCTGTAACTTGTTCGAGGTTAGAATGTTCTACGCGCAGAACCTTCTACGCCGATTGTTCCAGAAGCCCACGCGTGTACATGAGGGGCTTTGCGTGGCGAGCCGGATTCAGTCTCGCCACAACGTTCAATCCTGCTGTTTCGCTGCCATCGACACCTGTGACGCTGACCTTTTTCTATTTTGTTTTGGGCACAAGTTCGCCCCATCAAACGTTTAGTTTGCTTCAGTTTTCATCGCCTCATTAATTGTCATTCGTGACAATATTTAGAATTTTGCCTGCATCTTTTAATACGACTTTCGGATAATTCGACCTAATTTTGCATGACCCGGCAAGGTTTAAATAACGGAAGTGAACTGTACACATATAACGCATGTCGCGGAAGTCGCGATAATCCGCACTATAAACGGTACCGTGCTATAACCAAAACATCAATTTTTCAAGTCAAAATGCATGCCGTGAGACAACTTACCTTTGTAAAACAATTTATTTTATGTTAAATGAAAAATAAAGCTCAGTCTGAGAAAAGTTCTTATTTCACTAGACTAGTACGCTTCTCTCTGAAGCATGTCATGCATTTTTGAAAGAAATTAGTGATTTTGCCTGACGCTGCCTTTTAACGGCATTGCGGACGACCTGGTCTTCGATTACGCTAAGGCATTTGAACACCTCAACACTGAAGGAGTTCTGCTCACAGTGAACCTTCAGTTTCTGTAAGAATTCCAGTGCGTCTTTACTTGGAGCTTCCGGCGTGCTTTCCTTGTCGTCGTCCGACTCATCTTCGGGTGGACTTGCCCCAGAACCTCGTACTGCTGCAACAATAGCTTCATCAGTGGTTGCTTCCTCATGGATAACAGAGTCATTGTCATCCTCATCTACATAGATTTGAAACGTGTCGTTTGCAGGAACAGTGGTTTTCCACAAGGTCGGACCGCACGTTGTTTTCGCCGATTGCCTCGTCAATGACATCACTGCGCCGATCGATGCCCTCCGAATTCCTGGCATTGCGCACAAACCCTGCATTGCGAAAACACTTCTGGATGGTTGTGGCTTTTACTTGCCACCATGACGTGGTGATTATGTTGATGGGTTCGTCTCGTTGAGATTTCAAGATGACTCTTTTGCACATGCGCTTCTTGTAGAGCACCTTGACTGTAGCGATGACGCCCTGATCGAGAGGCTGGCTTTTAGCAATGGTGTTTACCGGCAGGAACTTCAAACTCACTGTACTTAATTGCAGTGTTGCACTTTGTGAGCACTATGGTTGTCCAGGATAAGAATGATGCACCATTTTCCTGCGACCATGGCGTCATCGAAAATTTTCAGCCAACTAGCAAGGAACTGTTGGGTCATCCAGGCCTTTCCATTTGCTCTATACACCACAGGCAGACATTCTCGCTCCTTGAAGCAACGGGGTCGTTTTAATTTCCCGATAATAAACAAGCGCCACTCGTCGGAGCCGTCCATGTTGCACAAAACAAAACCGTGACACGTTATTTGAGACTTTGCGGCCGGAACAGGGTTCACCTCTCATC
>JAZHYW010007002.1:0-50860 GCA_037355805.1 Ixodes ricinus
AAAGGAGTGAACTCGCGTGTCCAATATGTTCCACATCAAGGGAGGAAATTTCCTCCTACAAAACGGGAGGAAATTTCCTCCCTTAAGAAGTGGAGGAAAGTTGCCACCTATTTTTGCTTGGGGAGAGAAAGTTCGTCCCCTAGAAGGTAGGAAAATTGTCACCTTGTTTCTCTCAAAGGAGGAAACTTTCTCCCCACGTGTAATTGATAGAGCTTTAACCAGATGGCGCTCAAAACGGCAAAAAAAAAAACATTCGAGACGCGCTAGTTTGTTTTTAAGCTCCCCGACTTTTTAACGCGACATGGTAGATACACATACACCACTGAACACGCATAATACACGGAACACAAGCAGGACGCCACCCCACACAACAGCAACAGCACAACGCAGTGACACCGACCCCCACGCCTCTCTACGAACGCCAAATTCGCACTCTCTATATATGGCAGCCTTATTTTTGAATCTGACTTTTCCGGTGACTGCTATCCTTTGTCGCATAAACACGGAGAGGTGGAGTAAATATTACTCGTACTTAATACATTATTTGAAATGTCTCCGGGAATAGCCCCCATCTCTAATTCAACACCCTGAACAAAGCAAATGTAGATCATTAAGCTAATTAACTAAAATTAAATAATTATATTCTTCATAAGTTTGATGAATCATGTTGGCAATGCAGTGTTTAAGTGCAGTAAACTGGTGCTGAATATTGTAAAGAAGCTATTGTTTGATTGTAGTGTTGAGTGCCAGTATAATTTATTTTCAGTTTTGGTGGGGTAATGAATCATTTTAATAGTTGCACAAGTATTTCAATGGATTTGTCGAAGAAACAATATTACTGGTTTTAACACCACTACAGCCGCGCTCGTTTCATGACACGACAGGAACTGCGCGTAAATAAACAAAGTAAATCTGCATAAAAAATGCGACGTATTTTTTTTTAGTGCGTTATTTGATATGTAGCAGGAGATGCAGCGCAGCGCAAACTTAAAAAAGCAGCGGTGAACCGTCGGCTGTGGTGAATCATCCCTTCCTTCAAGTCCGCGGACCGCCCTCCCTCCCCCACTTCGCCCTGCAACCAGAATGGAATGTCTGTACTACCCTTTCTTCCAAGTGGACTCTTCCCTGAATGCATAGTTGACCTTGCTTTCCGGATCCGTTGCTTTGGTCCTTCGCCGAATCGTCATTTCAGTGTCATTTCTTGTGCGGGGCTATGGTTTTTCAAAACGGGTGTTTGCCGCAAGTCGGTTGTGGCCTCGACGTTGACGGACTACAACGTGTGTCGGACGCAGTTGCTCGTCGCAACGCAGTGCTCTTTCCTATCGACGGGATATGATGTTCTCAGTTCTGTTTGACACAGAACTGGAATAAACGCCGCACGGATTATCTTTCGCTGTATGGTACGTACGCTTTATTCCAAGAGTATACGTTTCTCGCGGAGGTGAGGGGCTAGGAACGTAGAGACGGGTCGACTCAAACAGAGCAGCAATTCTAACAGTTACGTAATCACGCAAAAAAACAAGAATCAAGACGATTTATTTTTTGTGCGCTTTATTTGTCATTGAAGTTAAAGCGCAGGCAGGCGAGCTGGTTAAGGATATATTACTATGTCGACTTGTCTTGTATAAGTAACGCGACAAAAGTGGTTGTACTTGCCATGCCAGTGATAAATCGCCACCTGTGCTTATCACAGCAACAAGATTTCATCCACCATGAACAAGCGCGATCTCGAAGCGGGCGTATACGGTGTGATTCTCCCGAGACACACGCTGCGCTACGCGCCTCGCTTTTTTGTTTCACTAGCCTCCGCTAGCCTCCGCAGCTCCGCTTTTCCTCCGCTAGCACCGCGCATGGGCAGTAGTGGGATCGCTGTAGGTGACGGCAACCAAGCCGTAAAGTTGCCGTCACCGCCATTGAACATGTTCGCGGCGGCAGTGGTGGTTCGACCGCCGCTGCCGCTACGAACATAGAGGAGGAATTTTCGTCCCTTTTACGAGCAGCACTAGGTGGCGCTGCTTCTCAATCGGTGAAAGGGAGGAACGGGGGCAATTTCTTCCCTTCCGTTGGCGACAGGGTGGAACATCGTTTTTTCCTCCATTTCTCCTCCCTTTTTTTTAGAGTGTGCTCACTGCAGCACGTTGCGCTAGTGCTGCAAGCCGGGTGAAACAGTTGTGAGTTTTGGTATTGCGTACACGAGCAAACGCAAGCACTGTGTGTTTGTGTTAGCTTTGCGTGTCTCTACACTGCGCGTGCGCGGAACCCAAAATTTTGGCCTTGGATTGGCGCATGGCGATGAGGCGCACGCACAACGTGGGGCACGCGAATCCTCTAACGCAAACGCACAGCGCTTGCGTTCTGCTTCTATACGCAATACTAAAGCTGTCTAGTAAGGTACAATCCCATACCGGCTGCAGCACTACGTCGGGACAATGAAGAATGTTGTTTGCGGTCGGAAATGACAATTCGCGATCCATGATCGCGCGCACTTCCCGCCGCGCCCGCTGCACGGGAGAATCGGGGGACCCTCACCAGAGCGCTTCCCTTTCCCGCCGCGGGAGGGCGAGCAACTAGCTGGAGTCGCGAATAGGAAGGAGTCATAGTTGCAAGAAACAAATTTTGCTCCCTTTTATGAATCAACTAGGGTCCCATATTTTACCAAGAGGGAGTAACTTTTGCCACCCTATAGGAATTAATAATGTCCCCTTTGAGGTAAATTTGTGAATTAGGGTGTAACATTCCTTCAATTTGAAGGTCGTTTTGACATTTTCGGGAAAAACATTTATAGTTGCAAGAAAGTAATATTCCTCCTTTTGGGGATCAGTTTTAGACTTCCTTACTTCTGCGTTGCGCGAGGACAGCGCAGCAGAGGCTGGATGCACTATTTCTACACGGGGCGCAGTGCCGTCGGAGTGCCTTTTCCGGAGGTCGATACGGGGCAATGACGTCCGCGACGTCACTGCCGGAAACGTAAAAAGAAGCGAAAATATATTTTTCTTTTTTTTTACGTTTCGTGGAGAGCCTGTAGCAGGTTATGTTCTAGTGTTGGGGCGGGGGTAGGCGGCGGTTGCGGCGTGTTATTGTTGCAGTGTCATGCGCTAAAGAACAGAGGCCAGATTCACGAAACGATCTTACGCCAAACATGCACGCACGACAACAGCTCCGGAGCCGTCCTTCTACGATCCAATCAACATGACCGACTACGTCGCTCAGTTACTTGGTCGCGACGACCAACGGACATTTATATTTCTACGTGCTCTTCTCGCCGGTCCCGATTTCAAGCAGCAAGGAAAAAGAAGGAAGTAATTGAAACCGGCCACGACGAGCACGAACGGCTGGATCCAGAAACATTCTGGAAAAGCTACAACGGCAACGATGACACCAACCGAGCGAGCTCGGCAGAATGTAGGCCTAGCAGGCACTCCGACTAGGCGCAGCGTTGCTCCGACCAGCGCCTGCGCTGCTCCGATGGCCCTTGGCCAAGACCGTCTGCCCGCGACCGGCTGGCTTGCTGAATGGAATACGCGCCCGCGCGACCCTTGTGGACCCTTCCCGTGTTATACTTTGATCGCTGACCTCAATTTTAGATGAAGAGGTCAATCTCTTCCCTTGTCATCTCCTTGTTTTCCGAGGCAGCGGTGACGAACACTTGTCGAAAAAAGACTCTCATAGCTTCTATCATTGTTTTGTGTGATATGGAGCTCAAATTAACGTCGTATGGATTACCTTCGCAACACGGTTTGTACACTTTGTTATTAGTATGCCATTTTTATTCTGACACGACTGTACGTCACTGTCGAGCTCAGTTCGTGGGAGCTACGCCAATCCCGGTCCCACCTTTCTTTGCCGAGTGTCACGTCATCGAGTGGTAATCGTAAAAGATCGGTCCTGAAGCACTTCGATCAAACGGGCGCGTCCACTCCGTGTGGGCACGGGTGTTTACGTGACTCTTGCTGACACTCTCGTAGTTGAAACGTATCTTTTTTAACGTCGGCTCGCTCCTGCATCTCCGAGGCCGCGGAAAACGCTGCGGCGATTTGTTTCCATCTACGTCGCTTTGCAAACGACTGGCACGGGCCGTCTTTTTACCAACTATGACAGCTGTGTACAGCGGCGTACACTTTCCATTTCCCCCGGGGGGGGGGGGGGGCAGGGCAGGCTGAGAAGTTCCCCCGGAGAGGGGGGGGCGTTACTTTTTTGCCAGAACTGGAGATTGAAGCTAACGAAAGCACGCTGGGATTCCATTTCCCATGTATTTTGTCAATAAGGGCAACGTGTGCGTTATTTTGTTTACATGCCACTAGAAGCTCGTTACATGGCACGTAAACAGCGCCCCGATGCCCCCCCGAAGTCTACGCCTATGTTTGTGTAGACTTCAGAGGAACGAGATGGGAGCATACTCCGGCCGGAGAGTGGGCGAAGTGAAGAAAGGTAACAAAATAGGTGCAAATAGCTCTATTTTGACAAAAACCGGACATGACGTCACAGACGTCAAACTACTACTCTGCTCCCTTGCTCCGCCCCGTCTCGACCTCCGAAAAAGGCGTCCCGGTGACGTCGGGGCCGAGATGCGCTCCGATTGCAAACCGAAACTTAAAAAAACAAAAAAAACATCGAATTTGTGCGGTTTTCAGAAAGCCGTAAAATGCGTCGCGTGCCTTCTATCGTTCTACAATTTGTTGATTTAGTGCTTTTCGATGATGCTGAGCAATTTTCTAATTCAAACCATGCCCTTAACCACAATCATTAAAAAGTTAATTTCGCAAAAATAATTAACAATACAATTATCCCGGATCTTAATAATTTTCCTAAATAGGCCCCTGGCCCAGGACCAAAACGACACAAGCCTTTTTTTGTTGCGACGCGTAGTTTTCGCAATATCGAATTTGTCCACCTTTCGTGAAACACCCTGTATATAGCATAGCAAACCACCCCGATTCGTCAAATTTCGTGCCCGCGAACTATATCATATTCACCATCACTTTCATCTTGTATATTACATTATCACCATCACTAGACGCGGCACCACGGGCCTCCTGGTACCGGCTGTTGCCTTTCTGTGGTGCCGCGGCTCTCCAGAGCAAATAAAGATGGCCATGATGATTAATATTATTAATGCGAAAGTATTAACTTCCCATGGAGCGAAGCCGGCGTTATTTGTAAGCGCGAAAAACGGCACCTAAAATCCGTCTGTAGCAGCGAAAGACGGCAGCTAAATTCCCATTGGCTGCGACCGTCATATAGTTCCAAAGAACGCCACCCCGCAGAAAAGCCCTCTCCTGGCGCTGCGGCCCGTCGGCTCGCGCGCCGGTAAAAGGGAGAGGGTGGCGCGCTGTGGCCGCTTCTGCTCCTCTCGGCGCTGAGGACGTGGCCGTCCACGCCAGTACACCACAGAAGAACTAAGGGGCGGAAGAACGCGGCAAATTAATGCTTTCACATTCACAACTCGAAAGAAGTGCATGCTTTGGTGTCCTCGTATTATTATTGTTATTATTATCATTATTATTATTATTATTATTATTATTCATTGATTCATTCATTCGTGAAATATTGAGCAAGCGAAAGTAAAATATTTTACAGTATATATATATACAGGGTGCTTCACGAAAAGTGGACAAATTCGATATTGGGAAAACTACGCGTCGCAACAAAAAAAGGCTTGAGTCGATTTGGTCCTAGGCCAGGGGTCGTGTGGCCTCACGATATCCTGTTTGGACAAACCTTTAGTTATCCTCTTCAACTCCCAAATCGAGCAGCGTTACCAAACAGTTCAAGAGCAGGGAAAGGAGGAACTCCCTTCTTGCTCGGAGCTAATTACTTTCCAAGTAAGTTTTAGCTTTTAGTTATTACAATTTATTAGTGACACCAGCGTATCTCACAATAGTATGCGCGTAAGTCACGACAGTTGAAAACTGGTTAGAGATGCACTGCAGGGTCCCTCTACATATGCAGTAGTTTTTTTTTGTTTTTTTTTCGTGATATTTATAGAATAGAATGAGCTTCCAGCATGTCAGAATGATATCTCAAATATTTCTCTATCCTAATACTGCTTGAACCAGTTAAGTCGTAAATTGCGTTTGTTTTTGCTACCAGGAGGCCTTAGAAGAAATGGGTAGACTTTTTAGTGTTTTGTTGATGAGTGTTTCTTAAAAATCTATAACACAAACGCCACTGTTTTTTTTTTTTCATTGCTATGTTTTTGCTGTTTCTTGTAATGGCAAAGAGTACTCCTAAATAAACGAGCTCCTCGTAGGCATGTCTAATAAAAACAAAATTAGTGTATCTTACTCTCTTTAATATATGCATGCTTGTAGAATATGTTACATTTTGTGCAGTGCGAACACCCTGCATGCACAGGTCTAAGCGCCCGTATGAGTGCATGAATCTGTTACTCTTTTAAGGCGAAAGCCTTAAATGTCTCATCGCTCAGTCGACCTTCAAATTCTTTGAGCGAAGACACGTCGGCGACACGTAAGGTACCAAAACGAAAGATACCAATGAAGCGGCGCCAAAATATCGTCGTCAGAGAGTCTTCGGAGGTTCGCTATCAGCTATACATCGGCGCTTGGGCTTTCTCCTTCAAGTCGTCTTAGGGATAACATAAAAGACCCTGTGAATATTTTTTACACAGATTATTTTATTTTTATTCCTTTCTTGTCGTTGACCGAAAGGTTCGCAGTATTGCAAATATAGAAAATAAATAAAATAATAGGGATGAAGTGGGACGACAGAGAATAGGCTACCTATTTTGAACCTATTGACTGAGTCTTTATAATCGATGCATATTATATGTGCGGGAATATCGGTTTGAATCGAGTGGCACTGCGTCGTCCACAAGCTTCACAGTGGAAGGGAAAGCCTCGACAAACGGTATTCGATTCGTACCGGAACATTTGCACATCTCTAATGTATATTTTTACACCGATACACCGATATATCTTTTTATCTAAATTTAACGAGGGAGCGTATCGCCCTTTATTTTGTGGCAAAACTTGAATTGGCGCATAATTATGCACCAGTTCAATCCCCCCCCCCCCAAAAAAAAAAACATAGTTTTTTTTATGGAAACTGATGAGTATTTTATTGAGCCAACCGGGGATTGGAGATGGCCCTGTCCGTAGCCGTGAAATGTACAGTACACCGACTTCTAAACGCGAAAATGGGACAAAGTCCCCCCCCCCCCGAAACTAATTCCTGGCTACGCCATGCTGCGCGTGCAGTCAGTGCAGTGGTCCGTGATATGAAGACACGTTTCGCTTTATCGTCATGATCAGGCTGCGGTACGTTCTAGTCACATACCCAAGCAGCGCCGCGTAGACTTCGCAAACATATAGGAGTTTTAGTAGATCGTTCCGATGGCTCGATGACGACACCCGATACTAGAGAGTTTAGTAGATCGTTCCGATACCTCAACTTGATAACAGTACTGTAGCGCAAAGGCGGAGGCAGGTATCGGGTATGGTTATCGGGTCATCGGAACGATCTATAGAACTCTCCATGCGCCGAGCATGCATCGTATCGTTATCGGGTATTCGCGACTCCAGCGACTAAGAGCGCGCTGCCAGGCAAAATGGCGGACGAGGAGGTCGTTTTCGTCGTTAACCACGCGGACCGCCATAATGGCTTGCACTGCAGCGTAAAATCGGTGTTACATATGAAAGCAAAGCGATTCTTCGAAGGTAGAAACCTTCTTCTAGTCGCGCGTAGGAATGACACGGCAAGTATAAAAATAATTACTGGGAACGATGTTTGTTTCTATGCTGCCTAGAGAGACCGAGCAGCGATCGTTGACGACAGACTCGAAACGACCTCCTCTCTAGCTTCTCAGCAGCCGCCGCTCACGCGTCGATTTCGCTGAGTCGTGAATAGTTATCGGGAGTATCGGAGGTATCGGCACGATCTACTAAAACTCTCTAATAGCGGTCCGAATCAGGGGTCAACGTTTCAGAACTAACCGTTATCTTAATCAGAATTGTTATGAGTGATTTTCTGAAATTTTGAATGGAAAAATGGCGGCCGACGAAACGGGCGAAAACAGGCCCCATTTTCCCAGTGGAATTTTCAGAAAATCGTATAAAACTTTTGAATAAGATAACTTAGCTATGCAACTATGGCATATAGTTTGGACAGCAAACGCTACCATTGGGCGGAGAATGACAGTTCCGTGATGCAAAATTTAATTGAACAAGACTTTTTTTATTTATTTATTGTGAGAGGCGCCAAGCTCAAGTTTGTGGGACCATTCCTCTTGGTTGATATGGCGCAGTAGGACAAAAAAAAAGAATCATAAAAATATGTTTAATAAAAGTTGTAACAAAACTTGTTAACAAAAAACAAAACAAAAAAGTTGTTTCGAGCTTGCCAGGATTCGAACCTGGAATCTTCTGATCCGTAGTCAGACGCGTTATCCGTTGCGCCACAAGCCCACAGGAAAAGGTCCGCCGTCCGTACAGTAGAGGTACGTGACGCGTGTTTGACGTTGTCATTTCTGTTTGAGCGCTTGATTTGAAAGAGCGTATTACGTCACAGAAGACAGGATGGATTACTGTGCACGTACGCGGTGCAAGAGGCCCACTTTTCTGTTCGTCTGGGAGGGAGGGGGCCTTCAAGGCAGAATAAGGAGGGTAATGCCGGCTAGGTGAGAGCGGCACGAGCTTTGTGCTGTCCGTCCCGTTTTCACCCCGCTCCTGGTTTACCTAGAGCAGTGGTTCCCAAATGGGGGTCCGCGGACCCTAGGGGGTCCGCGAAGCCACTTCTGGAGTCCGCAAAACCCTCAACAAATTTTTTTTTTTTTAGTTGGCACGTTTTTTGTAGTTCAGTCCGGCCGTGACTAATTTGCAACCTGCTTCCGGAACTACGACAGCAATCCGCACGAGATCATCTCGGTCACCTCCTTTCCCTCTTCCCCACACCTTCCCGAACTACGTGTCTCGGGTGCCCCGCGGCGGGATTATCATATCGCATATCCTGACCAAAATGAAGTGATGTGGCACCTTTGTTTTATGTTTTTCTGCTACGTAGCAATAAAAGGCACCTGTTTCATGCTCCAGATCTGTTAACTTACTTACGTACCCCCCCCCCCCCCGCTGGAAGGGGTCCCCCATCACTGCCAGCGGTCCGCAAGGGGTCCCCGACACATCCATGGCTGGGAACCACTGACCTAGAGTTCCTGTATAGGCTCTTTATGGGAGCCAGAGTTGCGCGTCTGTTTTCCACATGCCGCCGCGCCGCTATTCGCCGAGATCCGATCACGTGAGGAGCCGGACCAAGTGCCGTGCAGGAAAGTAGACGTTGCACACGCCCCGGCCTACGTTCCCCTGCTTTTGAGTGCGGCGCGCGCCTCGAACGCGCGGCGCCGCTATTCGTCGAATTCAGTCACGTGACGGGCGGGATCAACATGCCGTGCAGGAAAGCTGGCGCTACGGAGATGAACGCGCAATTCTGGCTCCCGTGGGAGGAGCCTATACAGAAACTCTAGGTACTACGTCAGGAGCTGTAGTTGTTCCGCTCTAGCGCGAGTTTTATACCTGGAGGTCCGAACCAGATATCAGAAGTCATAAGTGATTAGCTGATTTCCCCTGCATTCTCTCTTCCCCGCCATTTCCTCTCTGTTTCCTTTACTCCCTTTTCTAATGATATGCTCTGATCGGCTCCATCTCGTTGAATGTATTTAGATCTCAGCTTGCGGGTTCGGTTTGTCCACTTAGTGTTTAGACTTTTCATATATAGATACTTGTACACTTTCGCTGCCCACCGTGTATCTTCAATTTCAGCTAGTCTTTGTTCAAATTTTACTTTACTGATCGCTTCTCTATACTCTCAAAAGATGCCCAACCCATATCCCCCTGTACTCCCTCATTTGGTTGTATTCCCATGTGCCCCCAACCTACCCACACTCCTTTGCTGTATCTCTAAACTTGCCTAGATTTCTGACCTCATACACAATACCGCATTCCCAAATGAGTCCTGGCACCATAACTCTTTAGTCCGGGTGGAAGTCACTTTCAGCTGCCAGTTCATCGCTCTAAGCCCCTTTACCTCGTTGGGTATTCCGCACAACAGAGAGCTACAGCACATGCTCACAATGCGTTCCACAGCCCAGCAGACAAAGGTGGTGGCGTGCAGAAGGCGCTCCAAGTTGGACGGTCGCTTACTCCCACTCCGCGAGGCGCCACGCCATCGGTCGCGGGTGCCATTACGTCAAACATCGTCGCCGACTCTCATGACCTTGTTACGGTGCGACCAACACCGACACGAGCAAGCAAGGTCCCTGCAGGGTCCCATGTCACCACCACCTCAGTATGTTTGCCACTCGGGCGGGTCAGAGAGCCACTAACAATGGCGTCCATGCACAGGCGTTGTCTCGCAAGTGGTATACCGTATAACCCGTCTAGAACTGCCGCCTAAAAAAACAAACAAGAGTGGGTGGTAAGGAAGAACCAAAGCAAGAAGAAACCAACACAGAGGGTCAAAAACAGAGCCGCTTTATTGGCTATCACACACAACTTTGAGATCGAAGGCGGCACAAAACCGCAGCAAAGAGCTTTTTTCTTTCTTTTAAATGTTATGTATACATAGGAAGAGGGACAGACAAAAAAAATATACTCAAGATCATGTATTTTTGGCCCCGACGCCCTTTGGTCCATAATCTGTGAGCAGGACGTCTAGACCATGGAAAGAAAAAGAATGCCGTACGCTTACGAGTATGATCTTTAAACAACAAAAAAAAAATCAAAGATAGAGACAGCAGTCCATGTTGTATGTATGTAATATGGATGTCTTCTGTCAAAAAGTTCAAATTGCTGTAGCACACGCACGCACACTGTATCTCTTTCCCGGTCAAGGCCAGCACTGTTCCTTCAAAGATGACGCTGGACATAGTTTCCTAACCCGCTGGCAGTGATAAATTTAAGGCACAAGACTGACAAGAATCCTACGTAGTGCACAGTCGCTGCACAAAAAGAACCGGAACGCCCGAATGCACTTCATCGCACATGTGAACACAACTGGGTGACGGCATGTAACATGTGTACATTATGTGCTGAGGAAGCATGAAACTCCCTAAAAAGAATCAAGGTTCCTCTGGTTGCCACCCAACTGAAAGGGTTCAGCTGTATCCATCCGTCCACCCACCTAACAAAAAAGTGCCAAAGTGTTCTGGTTTGTTTTGTCCACGACTGTACACCATAGCGAAGGTGTTCCACACTGGTCACTCAACCAGACACTGAAAATATGGCTTAAGGGCCACTTCAATGATTTTTGTTTTCTTCGTCTGCTTAATAGTGCATACACTGATCATATTTCTCCAGAGGAAGAATGAGATGTAATGTAATTTAAATGCATGTCATTCCTTTCAGCCTAATACTATGGATATTAAATACTGTATTGCTGGATAAAGAAAAACAAATACTGCAATCAATGGCTCTATTTTCTGCCTTGCAAACCAGGCATACACACTTGATCTTCTGCAAGGCAGAAAATCTGTTTTTTGCTCTCCCAAATCCTGGGGAGAGAGAGAAAATAGTTTTTTTGTCCAGTTGTTTTAAAATAAATGCGAGCCAGAGGAAACACGCCCATGTCTCGCAAAAAGTGCATGAACCTTTACGTAATGCTGTGTACCAGGCTTTTTGTAAAGATTAATTGAGATCTATATAAGTCATCGTCAACATTACTTATGTCCGCCAGTATCCGAAGTGAGGGAAAAATCGTTATAAGTGGCCCTTCCAACACATTTCGGAACCTTATTAAAAAACATTCTCAAAAGGCACTCGTTGAGAACTCCCATACCGGGAGTCTATAAATGGCAGATGACGCAGCTGAGCATACGTTAGAACCTGTCGTAGCCAACAGCACGCAGAAAAACACACACAAAAAATGATTTGTTTTTTCTTCAAACATTGCTGTAACAAAAATAATGCACATGCTTCTATTAAAAAAGGGAAAGTTTCATTTACGTTTGATTTTGAAGATGGCGACAACTCCAGAGCTGTCGGCAACAGTGTCAGTTTCTTCGACTGGTTAAAACAAATCATAAAAAAAGAGAAATCACACTTTTCCCCAATTTTTTTGTCACTAACATTAATCATGCTTATAACTTTACTGAGTCGAAAAACAAACACCGCCTCTGCACGTACCACTACCATGATTCCTGCTCAGGTAGTAGTAAACACTTGATCAATACATGCTTCATACACCGAGGCTGCTTCATAATTGCAAATGGTGTAACCCAGCTTTAAGTTGTTGATTCTCTTATATTTAAGTTCATTTATGTAAACCTGAATAGTTGCTTTGGACAAACTCAGATAAAAGCCTGAGCCTCCAGTGTAGCCAGCGTCAATTGACCAAGTGTTCAGTTTTGTCATAGGGTTATACAAAGTTTGAGCTTAGCCATACAAAAATATAAGTTGCACCTTTTGTTTTTAACGTCAAGGTTAAAAATGAAATATATAAAAAGCTTTGTCACGAGATCTATCCGCCAATCCAAAACACTTAATCAATACATGCTCTATCAGCCAAAGTCACTTGGTACATCACAGATGTGATTGCTGTACTCGCATTCAACCCATTTAGCTCTAAGTTGTTGCTTGTTCAAAGTTTAGTTTCCTTCATCTGAACCTGGCATTGTTATGAAATCGTTGCTTTGGACAAACTTAATGGAAACCCGTGACCCCAGTGTGGTCAGCATGTATTCACCAAGTGTTTAGTTTCATCGGGGACACATATCAAGCTCGCTGAGCTTAACCATAAAAAAATAGGTAGAAACTTTCGTTTTCAACGACCTCGAGGTTAAGAATATTAATAAAAAAAATCACAATAATAAAAAAAAACTTTGTCACGAGATCTGTTTTTCTAATGGTGACGTCATCAGCAGGCTTTGCTTTGAAGGCCGAGCCAATCCAATCCAGCGTCCCCGGTAAAGTCCTAGCAGACGGCGCACCTGCCCTGCCGTCCGTCGTCTGCTAATCGGATCTCAACGTGAGCCACAGCCCGCACCGCCGTCCCGAGGGAGCACTCCGCGACAAGGCGAAACTGTCGCTGATGTTGCGTAGTTGCACGCCGACCAGGGCCCAGCTCAGGCGTCGCGTGGAGGCGCGCTGAAAGCGCTCTTCGACGCGAGGCACCAGGTCCGGAATGGTGGCCTCTTCGAGCAGTCTCAGAAGCAGACTGCCAGGGCCTGCGGGCAAAACAAAGAAAACTGCAAACGACTACACACAAAGTGCACTGCGATCGGCAGCTGTGGCTGAAACGTGTGCTTCGGGAGATTTGCTTTAGTCAATGTGCTACGCCAGAGAACCTTCCAAAAACCCCAAGCAGCGGAGGCAGGGGGAGCAGTAGCGCGTTTAGCCATAGATGACGTGGTTGTGCGAGGTGAGACAGTGATAGAGTGACGGTGCGGCGGCGTTATCACCCTCTCCCCGCGATCACGTGGGTTTTTGCGTACGAACACCGCAGTGTTTCCTCAGAAAGAAAAACTAACAACTACCGCTGTAAAAATTAAAAAAAAAAACGCTTGCCAATTTTAATGGACGTTTGGTCTCCGCTGGGGACGCGAAATTGTGCAAGAGCAGTATACCACCGCTAGCCTGTGATCTTTAACGCCCAGGTCGAAACGGGCAGCGGTGAGGCTTTCAACCCGGGATCCTCCTGGCTTCTGCAGCGCGAGCTTTGGCCCCAGGTGCTCCGAGATGCGGTCACACACCAATCCCTCCCGGTCAAACGGAGGTCCCTGACACCCTTGTAGTAGAAATTCTAACAATATGAGGGGGTGATTGGCCATTTTGCAGAAGAAAATATAATATCCGAATAAAATAAAATAAACGAAGCTAGGACAGATAACAGCCAAGAAGACATAATTAAGAACCGAAGTGTGATTATAACCTAGTTGACTATTAGCGACTTTTCTAATAGTCGGAGCGAGGGTGGCAGGGGAGGCCGGCACCGCCTATTGGAAAAGAAAGGGAGGGAATCGCTGCCGTTTGTGAAAATAAGGAAAAGATTAAATGGCATCACCACGAAAGAGAGAAGGGGAGCACCGCCTCATCTCGAAAAACCAGAAGAAACCAAGAAATCAACAGAACTAAATTAAATGAAGCGAAAAGCAAACAAAAATAGGAAAAAAGGGGGGGGGGGAGGCATCGCCGCCTACTGTAAAGACGGGCGTGTGCTTGCGCTGGGACCCACAGAAAGAAGAAAAAGCCTCTGGCGCAGATGGCCATCACAGAGAAAAACAGAGCGACACTCAGGTATTATAACTGGCACCGTCACCACCCCAGCCAGATAAAAGAAACAAGAAAGGGCAAGATCGAGAAAAATAAAAAAAAAACGAGACAAAGCTGGAAAAAAAAAGTATGTATTTGCTACATAATAAGGAATAAAGTGAAAGCTTGGTTACAATAAGTGGAAGCGAAGATGGGGAGGGGACAGAACACGAAACGTAACGACGAAAAAAAAAAAAAAGCGAAAAATTAAACAAATCGCTGTTTGCAAGAGGCACCATTGCGGTACGTACCCCTCTCCGCTTTATGTAGCCTTCATGACAGAGGCAAGCGAACGGAGGGGAGGGGAGTAGAACGCCGCGATATGTAAACGTTACCTCCGTTTGTTCAAAACAAAATGTGACGGAGGAGGAGACAGAGAAAGGGGAGGGAGGGGGGGGGTTTGCAAGGAGGAATTCGTTTTATGTAGCACCTTGCCACGATATGTGAATGTTACTGCCGTTAGTGACAGGGGAGAGGGGTGCGAGGAGGAAAGCGGGAGCCGAGGCTGCGCGGGGGGTCAAGGGTCGTCCCGGGGACGGGGTGAGCGCCCGTCGGCCGTCCACAGCAAGCCCCCCCTCGGCTCCCTCCCTCCCCCTCCAGCCGGGCCCGGGCGGCTTCTACCGGGGCCTTCGGGGCGGTGGGGCGCAAGGAAGGGGACTCGTCGCGTCGTCGTCGCTGGCGGCGGCCGAGGGCAGCGGCCTTGGGGCCGCCTGCCAGCCAGAGCGACACGCGGAAGAGCGCACAAGGACGACGCCACCAACGCCCGCCGGACTGACCACGCCAGCGCCCGCGCCGACACATGGGCGCATCGCCGCGCCTGTCCGCCGACGAGGCTGACCATTGATTTTAACGAAGAAAAAAAGATATGTGTATATATACATATCAACAGGAGAATCTGTAACACTATCTGCTTCGACAACTCACTGTGTCTCTTGACAAGTAATCTTAACGAAAACCAAAGAAAAATACAGGGGAGGCGTAACACTGTCAGCTTGGACAGATGACCAGTCATTTTTATGAAAGAAAGATGTCAACAGGACAGCACAATACTGTCAGCTCTGTCCCATGACCAGTAATTTTAACGGACACTAAAGAAAAATAAAAACGAGATGACCATAACACTGTCAGCTTGGACAGCTAGCTGTCCAAGCTGCTGTCAGCAGCAGGCAGCTTGGACATCTAGTTAATATATTACTGGTCCCATGACCAGTAATATTAATAACTAAAGAAATATATATGGACAACTCCAACACCCTCAGACTTCGAAGGGTGTTGGAAAGAAGCTAGTATCCCGTGACCGGAGTCGGTACTATTTTTTTTCTAAAATAAAACTAAAGAAAGATATCTTAAAAGAGAAGCACGACACTGGCAGCTTAACTGGTAGCTAGCCTTGTCCTATAACCAGTCATTTTAACGAAAACTGAGAGAAAACATCAACAGTAGAACCGCAGCATTGTCAGCTTGGACAGCTAGCTGTGTTCCATGACCAGTAATTTTAACGAAAACCAAAGAAAAATTTCAGCGGGACAACCATAACACTGTCAGCTTGGACAGCTAGTTGTGTCCCATGACCAGTAATTTTAACGAACCCTAAGGAAAAATATCAAGAGGACAAACACAACGCTGTCAGCTGAGACAACTATATAGTTGTGTCCCCGACTGTTTTTATTATTATTATTTACTTTGTTGTGCATTGTTTCCGTTGTGTTAGTGTGTATAAAAGAAACTAAGGACGGACAATCCTAGTCACCCGTGACCGAGATAATAGGCTGGTACCGCAAAGTTGCTATTCGAGTTTTTTTGTTTGTTTGTTTTATTAATATCAAACCTTGATTATAGTTTTCGTATCTGCAGGTCAAAGAGACCTTGTTTGTTGTCATACGTGGCTTGCATTGACCGTCACATTAGCGATTCCCGGAGAAAAGCTCACCGGAGAAAAGCTCACCGGAGAGAAGCTCACCGGAGAAAAGCTCACCGGAGAAAAGCTCACCGGACCAATGGAGAAGGCGGAGAAAAGCTCACCACGCTCAATGAGTGACTCGTCTATTTTCACTTCCACATATTATTTCCGCATTAAAGAGCGAAAGTGATTTTGCACAGAGGAGTCATAAATTGAATGATTTGCGTTTATTTTCTCTCAAACATGAATTATTTTTTTCATACACGCACGTTAGAATCGAATACAATTTCCGACCGCTTCCAGAAGGGCTGGAACTTGTTTGTGCTCAAGATAGTCCAGGCAGATGTTCCTGAGGCGGTCCTGTAGGCGCCTTGTCGCCCTTTTGGTCTTCTTCGTCGGCGGTTCCCCACGGCTTATTTGCAGCAGCATTACCTCCGATAGGGCTTGATCGTGTTGCAAGCAGTCGATCAGCTTCCATATACTGGGCTGGCTGTGCCCGACAAGCTTCTTAAACCCGCTGTTCCATCCTTCGCATGCGTTATTTGTGCGGTCTTCGTTGTTTAATGTGGCTTCTAACACGTTCCACACTGTCGGCGGAAACTCAGGGCGTCGTCGGCGCATCGTTGTGGTTAATGCGCCATCGGCTACTCTCGATGACACTGCTCGGAACGTTCCGTTTACATACGTCGCGTCAAAATAGTCGATGAGGTCATCGAGGTCTGTTGGAGCCTGACCACGGATGTAGTCCAGCCCAACTGGAACAAGGTCGGGAGGGAGGAATGCGAGGCCGTCTAGCATTCCACACATCTTCTTGAACCTGTCGTCCGTCTTGTACCTGCTGATGAGGCCCAGCTCGCGGACCTTGAAAAAGAATAGAACAAAAAGAGATACGATGAGATCCTGATGCGGTTGCATTAATTGAGTTTGACGTAGAGGCTATATCTTGGTACTGGGGAGCTTTTCAAGATTATTTTGGGAGTAACGTTACCTTGCGGTGGGTACTCTGGCACAGGTGAAAGAAGCAGCCTTTCGTGGTGACATCTTCTCCGAAGACCGCTTTCGACGCTCTTATGGCGGCCATCTCATAGTCGCTAATGATGATCTCAGGGTATGGAGCATAACCCTTCGCTTCACACGTGTCCAAAATCGCTTGAAAAAGCTCTTCGTATATGGAGAAGGTTTTGCCTGGGAGCAGAGCATAAACGCACGCCACGGTGCTCTCCCCAGCTGTACACCTCATAACGTACAACTGTTTAAACAGTCTTGGGCACACCGAGAATGTTCCATCCATGTACCAGGTTCGGCTTGTTGATAGTGCCCGCAGCTGTTCGTGGCTTGCAAAAACGAGCATGCGGTCTCGCCTCTCCGGCCCGTTGTCATAGATCAAAAACGGTTGCTTTTCCGGCCCTCCGGTCATTGTCCAGGTATCTCGTAATTGAATATCAGCAGTGGTCTGGGGTTCCGGCGGACGCACCTTACTTCTTTGCTGGCGCAGGTCACGACGAATAGTCTCGAGGCTACCGATGCTTTCGCGCACGGATGTTGTTGAATTGCTCAAAGCCTGAGCAAGCAGACGGCTAGGAGGTTCTGCGGTCTCTACAGCTTTCCTTTTTAGCTGGCTCCTTAGTTTGGTGACATCAGAAAGGCCATGATTGTTTGCATGATTGTGCTCCTGCACTGACCAAAAGCGGGTAATCTGCGTTTAAAAATGACAAAAATTTGTGTCAGCAATAATGTATATGTAACTCTAAATGTAAAAACGAAAGAAGGTTTTACGTAAAAACGCTTGTGCAAATAAAGTGAAACATTACTGCAAAACTTGCACACAAGCGAAAAGTATGATATTTCGTACTTACATCAAGATTGGTGGTGATGGCTCCCTTGCAGCAACCTGTTCGTTGGTACCGGCACTGCCAGCGTATCCAGTCGTTTCTTGTAACTTTCATACAATATTCGTACCCATCTAGAAGCACTTTCTTCTTTCCCTTATTGGTCAGAATGACCTCCATGACACAAGGAAGGCAGGACTGGTCACTTGATAGGAGGTGCTGTTTATATATGCAATTTCCTTTAGCTCCTCTCGCGTCCGGCAACAGCCGGCAAGAAAGGTATACGGACGGGAGAAGCACTTTTCGGTAGCTGCATGTGGTCGCTGCGGCCACAAAATGAAAACGTGTTTTCGCTGTGGAAAGCAAGAGCACCTAGCCAGAAAGTGTCGAGCTGCGGGGTATCGGGAGCGAAGCGGGAAACCTGATAAGGAACAGATGTCATCGCTGTTGGCGGACGCTTCAGCAGAAGATGATGACTTGTGTATTTCGTCGGTGTATGCAATCAAGTCACAAGCGGCAACGGTCTGTTTGGTTCAACCCGTCAGGAAGAAGCTTTGCTGGGGAGGAATTGACGTCAGCATGGAAATAGACACTGGCTCTCCTGTCTGCGTCATCCCTCGGAACGTGTATCTTCAGTGCCGAAACCAGTGGCCTAGCCTTGCAAAAAGCGAACTGAGACTGAATTGTTATCGACTTCCTAAACCCCTAAACAACAGGAAAAGCAGACGGTGTCTATCACAAAGAATTCTTGTTCGCACAAAGAAACTAGGAAAAAGTATAGATGCCCCCCAATGTGGAAGTGAAAAAATAGTTTAGTGAAAAAATAAAAACGCAACAAACCAAAAGTTTTTTTGTCGTTTCATTCAGTTTCGGCAAAAAAAAAAGAAAACAAGTAGGAATAATGATTATTTCTGGCAGTCTTAGTGAACTTTTTTACTTGCACCAAAATCTAAGTGAGCTTTTCTCCGCATTTGACACTTTTCCGGTGAGCTTTTCTCCGGTGAGCTTTTCTCCGGTGAGCTTATCTCCGGTGAGCTTATCTCCGGTGAGCTTTTCTCCGCTCCCCCACATTAGCAGTCATTGTGGTGGCTTTGTTGCCGAATACGTACCTTCCACAGGATACATTTTGCACACCGAATTCGCCTTTTCTTTGCAAGGATAAAACGGAATGACCGATGACGTTGCGTGCGAGCCATGAATAGCCACTTTTTGAGCCGAGTTTGAAACGTTGTCAGTTCCCCTTTTCTCGGTCTCTTACGCTGTATGTTCTTTTCTTCTTTTTTTTTTCGCTATAGTTTTAGGTTTTGCAACCGCTGTATGTTCTTTATCTTTTTTCGCACGAGAGTTAGCAAGGAACGTTTGCGAACATACGCTAACGTAAAAAATCGCCGGAGTCGCCAAAAAAAATATGTCTGTTGACAAAAAAAAAAAAGATCTGTTCTTTGTGAAAGGTGTGTTTGGTTTAGAGAGCCAAACAGATCTTAGGCAAGGAACAGATTTTTGTTTGTTACACGGTGTTACAAGGTGACGTCGTGCCTAGGTGATGGTGGCAACGTTAGTACCTAGATTAGCTCAGTTGTTCCAAAGAGCCTACGGTGAAACGCCATGTGGACGCTGTGCTTCGAAACATACGTATTCCATAGAACACACCGCGGTTACCATAGAGCAACCGTCCGCAAAACGGTGACGCGTCGAACGACAGGAGGAGGCTTTTGTGGGGGAAGGAGTAGTGCTCGTGGAAGCAGCGTCTATGGACAGTTTCGTAACTCAACTAATCCAGTAACGCTGGATGGTGGTTGTAGATGGCTTGCAGTGACCTCACACCAACGGCCATCGTGGTGTCCTTGCTGCAGAGCGCGTACCTTCTGCAGCAGACATTTTGTAGTACCAAATTTTGTTCTTCACGGCAAGAACGAGTAAGTATGACCACCAGCTGCGATGACGTGAAGTGCAAGCCGCGTATCCTTGCAAAGTTTGAATCCAAAGCACCGATTCCCTTCCACCGTTTTCCCATGAGCTGACTGGCGCACGCAGAAGGCCAACAATCGTAAACGTAATCTCGCACAAGTTCCTTTGCGCGCTGACATTTTACAACTCAACCGCGGAATGACATCAAGAAAAAAAAAGTGTGAGTGAGTGGGGGTAAGGGGGGGCAGCAAATTCACACTCTTCGCTCACTGAGTGCGCCAAGCGTGTGCACTTGAATGATGCAATTGTAGGCTTGTCGCCTGAACGCGAACTTGGGTGCGTTGACGGAGAGCGTAACAAATATATCTCGTCTAAGTTTATTCTTCAAGATTTATCACTCTAACCCAACACTGCGCCACGCGCGATTTATCGAACCGTATTACATATCATCACACATTGATCACAAACTATAAGTTCGAAACCCCCCTAAACGTCCACTTTCCGTGCATCTTCCTTTTTTTTTTTTTTTCACTTTATAGACTGGAGTCGCCTTCTCAGTCATTGTCGCCATTACTGACATTAATGATTTTAAAGTTTCAACGTTTCTGTGTGTGTGTGTGTGTGTTTTTTTAACTTTATAGACTGGAGCCGCCTTCTCAGTCATTGTCGCCATTACTGACATTGATGATTTTAAAGATTCAATGTTTCTGTGTGTGTGTGTGTGTATGTTTTGCCTTTTTTATTGTTTTTAGCGAGTTGTATATTAAATCCACTCCTCTCTGTAATTCCCCCAGGCCCCGAGAAAAAATATAAACGAAATTAAATTAAATACACCATTCTGATGTTTACAAATCCACAGCCCAGCATGGGCTCTCCGCAGTCCAGCACTACCTGAAGCCGGCTCTTACGTCATGAAGCTGTGTTGGGCCTGCAGTCGGCACGGTGCTCTACGGTGTATATGACCTGACGTGAATCTCAGGAATCACGCGGGAAGATTAATAATTTTGCTCCAACGAGGAAATTTTACGTTCTTATACTCGTGTTTGCAAAACGGGACCGTGCGGCTCAATATTCGTGGTACTTATGCATTTAATTTTCGTTTTTGATTTTATTTGTTTGTTTTAAGACAATCTTACGAAAACTAGATGCAGATTTTGATAAAAGTTCCAAAGAGCACCCCCTAATCGTCCCGGCACGCAAAGCAACAGACTAAACCGAAAACTCGTCGGAACCGCTGGATGAGTAGGATACCGACAACTTTCGGGAGCTGTTCAAACGGGCAAGCGGGGGAAACACCGCAGCTTGCTCGCCTCACAAGAAAGAGACTGTCCGAACACTCACCGGCGTCGCTCTCAAAAGGCGTCGGTGACAGGGGCAGCGACCGTCGCGGAGACGTCTGCGTCGTGGCATCCACGGCTTCGGGCCAGGGTGACCGCCAATCCGGTGATGACCTTCTCGGTATCGGGATAGCCGACGAACGCTGAGGCGGCGACGACGACGAAGACGACGGCGGCGTATCGTCCCCGACGATGACGACAGTGTCTTCGGCGTTGGCTTCCTCCTCCTGAGGCCAGTCGAATACGAACGCTGAGCGGCCAGAGGTGAAGGCCGGCGATGGCTCGTAGCCAGAGTCCGCATCCGATGGCATCGGCTCGCTGTGCAACGGCGGGGGCCAGCGCAGACGCGCATCGTCAACCTCGTCTTCCATCCCTGTGGAACGCCCAAACGCCGGGCAAAAAGACATCCAAATGTTCACTCGCTAAACCTAAACGTCCGAAGTGACACGAGCCCGGCAATAACAACAACAACAACAACAACACGGTCGTCGCGAGACACAACACGGAATCCACATGGAGCGCCGATGGCGCCACCCCTGTTATCAGCGGGGACCGCACACTTCCTTCCGAATCGAACCACAAGCTTCCCAGCTCACGTGCGCGCTCGAGAAGGGAGCGCACGCGCTCGCTTCTGTTTACAAACAAACGCTGTTGGTACTCACGGCTGGTCGCGGCGCTGGCAGCGTCGGCTACATTCGTCGCCGAGTCGGGATCACCGCGAAAGGGCCCGCGCGATCGCGGTGCTGGCGGCGGTCGATGTCGTCCCGTCGGTCGCCCGGTCGTCCCCGCCAACTTTTGCGTGTCCCCGCAGGCAGGGGGCAAGCGAGCGCACGCCCGCCCGCGGAGAGGAAGCGGTCACGTGACACAACAGCGAGTCACGTGACGCGAGTCGCGAGCCAGCGCGGCGCCGTAAGTCACGTGACACCTTTCTCTCCCTCCCCCGAGGCGTCCCCTCTCTTTATTATTATTATTTTCTTCTTACCCCCCTAGGGGGGCTTGCAGAAGAAGGAACTGGTTTTATGCGCGTCCGCGCGGCTGCGCAACGCAGCGCGCGCGCTGGGGGAACAAAACTTCAAGAAGGATAAAAGTGGACAGACGACGGATGGAAAGAAAAGCATAACTACATAAACCTGTATGGATAGACGGAAGGAAGGAAAGGAATAAAGAAAAACGAGGGAGGCAGGGTGGGTCGTCGCTTGTTTCCGACTGCAGCAGCGCCCGTCCCTCGCCTCGTTTGGTTTTCGTAGCGGTGAGGAGTGGAACTGATTTGCAGAAATGGCCCGGGGATATGGTACCTACCCGGGATAGAGAAACTTCTCTTTTTTTCTTTTACTTTCCGGCCCTTCTGCTTTTTTTAGGAGTCGCCCATTCGTCCCAGTGAAAAGAAGAAGCCTCTTTCGCAACGGGAAATGGTGGTATAACAGAACATCGATGGACTGAAAATAAGAAAGACAAAACAAATGATTGGGGGGGGGGGGGGGGGCAAAATCTTTGCGCAAGAGTAATCCGACGACGCTGCTGCTTCGTCGAACTGCGTGTGTGTGTCTATCGTGCGCGCAGCTTTTGTCTTGCTGTACGCGAGCCAACTCGATGTAAGTAGAGGCGACTCATCGAAAAACATTTATCGCGAGCGCATAGAAGAAACGTGTGGAGGGAGGGAGGAGAGGCGAATTTTGCCGCTTCTTTATTCTCGGATCTCTCAGCTCCTCCCGGTTGTTTGATCGCCTATCGCCCGCGGAGAAAGCGCGCGCGCGCACACAATTATTGCGTCACACCGTTTGTTCTTCCCAACGCCGCTTCTCCCTTCCGATAGAAGAAGGGTGGTGCCCAGAGCCTTGTGGTGCCGCAAGATATCGAATTATGCTACTTTCTTGGCCCTAGCCCTCCATTGTTTTTTTCCCCCAACTTCCGTACTTCTTCGGTGTGCTTGGTACTTCGTGGTCTGTGGTATTCAGGAGCGGAAATACAACCAAAAGGGCCAGATAGGCTACGGTAATCGACTGGTTTTATAGCTGACGTCAGTTTCGAATTAAATGCCGTAAATATCGAGTTGGAACCGCCGCGTGCACTCATAAAGAGCTTACAGGGACCTTGTCCCGGAAGAGTTCTGCGCGTGCGCGCGCTGTCTGCCGCCTAGCGACTGATTGCTGAACATTCTGTGGTGGGGCACGCATTCGCCGTTGGCTGCCGTCTTTGGGCTGAAGAGTTCAGCTAGACATGATGCAAAGCACTCAAGACTTAGGGGACAACACGTAAACGTTTCAAACATCACGCAACTAGATTTCTTTTCGTTCTTTATTGTTTCTTTTTAGGAAGGTCATTACACGTTTACAAGACAAAGTCTAGCCTGCATTCACAAAGAGCAATCCAGTCGCTCGAACTTTCCTAACGCATCAAGAGTGGCAGCTGCCGAAATTCATTTTCTAAGATGTCGTCGTGGACGTCATCGCACCATGCTGTAGTCTGGTACCCCATTCGTATTTGATCGTGTCGAAAAAAATAATAATTCGGTGGTGAGAAATGCTTATGGTGCAGAAGGTCAGCAGCAAGGCCACCATAATGACCGGTGACGTCAGTGCAGAGCCCAGTAGCAACGGCTAAGATGAACTCATCTTGACGATTTCTAAGTCCAGCTCTAGATGACCATTAGAGCAAGATTACAGAGCTATATCGTTTCACTTAGCGTGCAAGCTGTCAAGCTACTGGCGCGAGCGCGTAGCTTGAGCTATAGTTTGTTTGCGTGAGAACGCGTGCAACTGATCAACGGATCAACCTCATGCTCGCACCAGCAGCTTTGACAGCGTTGCACGCTAAGTATGAAACAGAGTATAACTCCTTGTTTTAGAACAAGGCGGAGAGTGCGCGTGCACAGTTTTAATCGACGTTCATGCACGCGCCTCCTTTTGACTGCATAGCCACAAAAAGTTGTCCACGAGGAATATATAAGTCACTCCTTTTCCCGTAACTTACTACTGAAGATCCACAAGATCGTAACCTTGTTTTTTTGTTTTTTTGTCTGTGTGCAAAGCAACTGCGTGAATTATGTGTCGGCCGTTCCTTTTTGATGACTTCTCGGGAGCGGATGACGAGCAGCAGGAAGCGCCTTCAAGAAGTCTTGAAATTCCTGTCTCTCTTAAAAAAATAATTGTGTCGTATGTTGGTTTTTAGACAGCTGTCTATATGAACGCTCAACACAATTATTTAGAGAAGCAAGAATTTCAAGGTTTCTAGAAATTCCCGCTGGTCATCCGTTCCCTAGAAGTCATCAAAGAGAGACGGCCGTCTTCTGCAAAGAATCAGTGACTCAAAACAAATAAAACAGCGCAAAAAAAAAATAATAAAGCCGCAAGAAAACGTTGGGGACCCCACGGGAACACGGCGCTGACTATCGACAATTGTTTTCTTTTTTTTTAAGAAAGCACTGTTTGTCTTCTGGTTGTCCTTGTGTCCTTGGCGCTGTTTTATTCATTCTCATCGCGCACCAATTCGCCCGACTACCCTTCTAAAGAGTCTCTGGATCACGTGCGAAAGCAACAACGGGATCTTTTCAAAGGTCAAATTTATTGTGCGGGGTTTTAGATGCCGTCAATATGAGCGATTCGGCAAGTGCAGCCTACGACTGCGAATTGGGAGCCCTTGAACATGCACCGCGCAGCATTGATTACACACTTTGCTTCTCCAGATCGAAGCGGACCGGGCTTTGACTGCGTGGCCAGGGAAAGTTAAGCGCCTAGCCTCACTATGTGCGGCCAGCACCGCTCTAGTGTTGGTGGTCACAGCAGATCAGGAAATGATCCGGATATGTGACCCCCGACAAAGTAAAATAATTTTTGGCGAGCCGTCACAGTCTTCCGGAATATCGCTTGCTCATGTTCTTTTGTAACCGAATTATCAACAACAAAAACAAATTAAAAAAAAACGGGGGGGGGGATTGGCATCACCAACATGTATTTCGCTGCAGAACCCAGGGATGATTCGCGGATTCAATGGTTCAATACCCGACCCTTCCCGTCGTTTCGATCTCGGTCAGACCACGTGATGCACGTCAAAGATCGCAGGCCCGTCTCGGTGTTTTGCAAGGACGCACGCAGAGTACAAAAATCCCGAGCATCGCTGAAGATTGCCTCGCTTCGCCTGACCAGGGAAAGGGGGCAGTCTCTCGCGGGTGGCGCCACGACGATCCTCGGAGGTGCATCACCCCAATGACCTCATGCGCCTCCGGCCACGAGGTGACGCACCACCAGAAGCAGCACCGACCGCAAGTTGGGTTCGAACGGAACCGTCCGAAAATCTCGCCTCCTTCCCGCCGCCCCTTCTCCCGCCTTTCTTCCATCCTCCCCCGGAAAGCTTACACGTCTTTGTATCCTCTCTCCCACCTGCTTCGAACCAACTTGCTCGGAAGGAAGCCGCTGTGACCGTCAGAGTTCTGAGTCACTTGTCGTCCCACTGATTTATGGCGGCCTCACACCCTCAGATGGATGCTCGCGTCGCCGTTTCGCCCTGTGGTCTACACCAGAGCCATACAATGGCCCTGGTCTATACACTGCACCAGCTGTCAGCATGATGCGATGTAGCAGCTCAAACGAGTACGGTCTGCTTTGAGAGCAACAAAAAGGAAATGACCCTGAGCCGAGTGGTCGCGCACAGCCTGTATATGAATGCTATAGGCGTGGTGGCCATGGTCGCTAAAGGATAGAAATAAATGGGTCCTCGATGGTAAGACAATAGACTGTGGTGGAAAATACACTGGTCAGGTCTTCTTCAAGCACAGCGTCAAATTGTGAATTTGTTTTAAAGAATGGGATAGTATGGGCTAGCTTTGCAAATTGTAATGCGTAAGCTAGCTTTGCAAATTGAAAAAAAAAAAATTGTAATATTTACACGCAGTTCAAAACGAGGAATTACTTACTCAGACCGCAAGGTATATCTGGTCAGGTCTTAGCACGAACTCTAGTTCTGTGTCGTACCGCTTCCTTTTCGCGGCAGCTATTTGAGTGCCCATCGCGGGAGAAATCTCTGAACGCAACGTCGATTTGCGAGTTTTTAAGAAAACAGTGGTGTAGTGTGGATGTGCGTCTGGGGGGAAGGGGAGGGGAGGATGCATTTCAGGATAGATTTTCAAACTGAAGGAAGCTTGCGTAATAATCAGACACAGTTGAAAACAAGCTACGAGTTACTCAGAGATGTCGAATGACTGTTGATAGAACTTTTTTTTTTAAATATATATAAAAATGTTGGTTTGGTTTTTATTTGTGACTCCTGATCGATATAAGTTTTTTCTCTTGAGTTCTCCTCAAACAAATGTACCAGCTGGTCCTCCCTTCGTTGTCATTTACAGCGTCACAACGCACGACTCCGATTTTCGCGATTTTTTTAAAGCGGGCTACATCGGACTATCACGGGGCATTTTAAAACCGGTGACCTTGAGGATAGGGGTCCGGCCCTCCCTCGCAGCCCCACTGTCTTATTTGTCCTTCGAGAGAGCAGCTTCTGTGGCGCGCTTATCGCGATAATGGCAGCGCGCGAGAGGCCACATGTTTACAAACAAGCTCAGAGCGCCGCTTCTGTGTGTGCTTTTGGCTGCAGGGCGCAGCGACGACCCAATGCACGTGCTTAAACGGCGCACACGCACGTCGCTCAAACACAGGAGAACCGGTGTGGACGTGTTGATCACGTGCTCTCCTAGATAGATCACTTGGGAACACGAGAATACAAACACGTTGCCCCGCCCCCACGTTTTGTTTTCTTAGGGAGCCGTGTCCTATTGGCGACAGATGCCGTAAAATGACCAAGCTATTTGTTTGCGCGTGATGCGTTCGCTATCTTCCGTCGTATTCACCAACTCAGCTGCGTGACGTTCCTTTTGACAAAAGCGCCACGAGACAAGGCCGTAAAGTAAGAGACACGCACAACACAAGCGCTACTTTCTCAACTGGCGGTTTTTGTTGAAACAACACAAACTATGTGTACGCCCCATCGGGCTTCTCAAGCAGGAATTCAAATTCTTTATCCGTTAAATGAACTGTCGGGACACGTATGCATCCGTCACCCCCCTTGCATTCTGATGCTGAATGGCTCGTACAATTCTCTCGAAATCTTGTTTCTTAACTTCCCAGATTTTTTTTTTTTTTGCAGTTTAGGGGCACAAGGGCATTTATCACAATGAATAGGCAAATTGCCCGAGGGGGAATTCCTCACTGACAGCGCGTGCTCTCGTGCCCTGTCATTGACGCGCCTGGTTTTCTATGTGGCGCAACTAACTAGCTGCCGCCCGTTACAAAGGGTATAGCCATTACCATCCGACATCCAACCGACTTACGTACCAACGAGACGTACGCCTGACTGTGACGTCACGGCATTGCGCACGCGCACACGCTTCACGGGAGTCCGGTTTCTGCGCACGAGCAGCGCCCACACCTGCTGCGGACGAACGCGCCGACTTCCCCACGGCCACCTACAATTTTCACCATGTGCTTCAAAAGCACGGTGGAAGCTCGGAGTCGTCCCGTCGCTAAACCAACACCGTTAAAGTTGCCAGTCCAGCGTTCCTCTTAGCTCCATTGTATAGAATTCATCGTATACTCCAGACGTCACAATGAGCGAGCACGTTTGAGCAATGGCGGAAGGCCGACCATAGGCGACGCTTTTCGTCGCGCGTACTGATACTGACAGGATGGAGAATGGCAGAAAGGGCTTTCGGTTGTCTCGCCTCCAGCGCGAGCTTCGATAGCACTTCTGCATCTCTTCGAGCGTGTGACGCTCGGCCGATGCACCGCGGAGTGCAACAAGCGCGTGCTGGACGCCGGGCACCCGACAAAGACGCCCCGTCGTTATCGTCGTCTGCCAGCCACTGTGCGTGTAGAAACCGAGGGAGAGGAGGAAAAGAGAGCGCCGAGCTTTGGCTGGAACGATGTTCGAACGCCTTCGAACGTCAATGCCCGCTCAAAGCGCGCGGAGTTCGCACTCTTGAGTCTTGATACTTGCTGCTTTCCGCTCTCTTTGAATTTGGTGCAGACGCGTGCCTGCTGTCCACAATTTGCGCGTGAAACGCCAGAAAAGCGCCACCACCGTGATTTGACGTCAAAGACAGGAGTTTGTGTCATTTTGTCCAGGCTCGCACATGGGACCATTTTAATCAAAATAATTTTGACAGATACCTTTCATTCACTGCCTTGCTTACCTTTCATAACACAATGCGGTCCGCATTGTACAATGTACCCGCAGACGGGCAAATGTAGAAACAAGCAAATGTCCCCTCCGCATTTTAAAACAAACAAACAAATAAGAAAACTTTTTTGCTTGGTACGAAAGGTGAAAATAACATCGTTTCTACTGTGTAAAGTGTGCATACGTTAAATACGAAACGATGGGATAACGGTAATGGAGCGTTCCAGACAATTCTTTTTGCTTACGTCAAACAAAAAAAAAAAAGATTTTTTTGTGTGTGTGTGTGTGTGGGGGGGGGGGGGGGGGCGTCGATGCAGTGTTTAATTAATGAAAGTCGGGCCCTTATGTAAATAAATACCAGACACTATTTCACGCGCAGAAGCCTCGGATCAACCGACCTGTCAATCGGTCAAACTTTCGACTGCCCCCGCGCACTAAACATGCACCATCGACTTTCTAGGTCAATCGCCATTTCCTTTGTCCAATCTTTTCTTTTTTCTCTTTTCCACGCGGAGGGGGAGAAACGCGTGGTGTGCTGCCCTTTCTGTCAAACCTACTCACCCTATTTCCTTTTATTTGTGGTTTTTACTCCCCCCTCTCTCTCCCTCACACACGCACACCTCCCTCTTTCCCAGAGCATTTTTGTTTTCTTCCAAAGGCACCCCCCACACACACCCAGCATTGGACAAGCACCTGTTTCGGGTCCCGTAGCAGCAAGCGCCGACGTGTTTCGACAACGAGAGAGTGCAAAAAAAAAAAAAAAAAAGAACGAAACAAATCGATGCAAAAAGGAAACACGAGAACGGAGCGCGCGTTTCCGATTCCCTCTGTGCGCGGAGACGAAAACCCACAAAGGCCAGCCACACGATCGGCAAGGAAACGCTCTCCGAAGAAAGAGAAAGAAACCTCTTGAGCGAAGCAGCAACAAAAACGACACAACAGCTGTATCGGCATCAGCTGAGCCCTCGGCTGCCTCGGCGCCTATCCCCCCCCCCCCTCCCCCCCCCCTCCCTTCCCCCTCCGGACATGTCCGGACCTGCCTCTAGCAGCGGGAAGACCTCTGGACGATCTGGGCAGGCCCACACCTGCTCCGATTTTTGCTGTTCGCCTAGGAACCACCAAGAATCCGTTGAACAGAGACTCGAAGACACCGACTGGGGAGGTCAGGTCCTCCTTCTGCGCGGCTGGCAACCGCGACGTCTACGTCATTGTCTCCATGGCGTCCTGTGCTGCCTGTCTTTGGGCTGCGGCTGGCTGCTGCTGAACAGGCTCAAGCCTTCCTGGCGGCTCAGGCTGCTGCTGACGCCGTGTCCTCTGCGGCGCGCCACGATGGTGACGCTGCACGACGAACGCGGGCGTTGGGTCGACGCGCAACCCGTGAACGTGAGGTCGCTGTCGTCGTCATCGCCGACGTCCGACTTTGGGGGCTTCCTGGTGTCCTTCGGGTACCGGGGGGTCACGTACGCCTGGGACGACCGCAATGACGTCTTTGCCGTGAGCTACTCGGTCGCCTACGCACCTCTTTAGCGCTTACCACCCGGGCTAAAAATGCTGAACCACCACGTTCCACAGCCTAGCAGACAAGGATGGCGGCGCGCATGCTCTCTCCTACTTTACCATAAGCCGCAACAGATCCTGCGAGCCAGCTCAGCCAAGCCAAAACTGTAAACGTATTCGCGGCGAGAAGTTTAAGTATCGCCGCCTGGTGGATTTTTTTCACAACCCAGCATCGACTTCCTCTGCTGGTGCAAGCACGTGCAATGCCAAGCTTCTTTGCACTATGAAAATTAAGACATAACCGCGTGGGTAGCACGTGCACTACCCATAGTGTGGAAAACCGAAGCGCCCCTAGTGAGCTTCTCACCGCGAATAATGGCACTGTGCTTGATTGACTCCGATGGCTCTTAGCACCCACCGGGTTCCAAGCTTCCGACCTTAGAGAGCTTAGTTCGCTTTTGGACAAAAGCTCTCAATATTCAGTGCTGATTTGCTCAGCACGTATACGAATAGGTGGCATATCTTTTTCGCTCCATCCAAAACACGCTTGGCTCCATGAGACAAGTGGTAGAGAGATTGCTCTCATCGAGTTAATCGGCTTGGCCCGTCTACTCGCCAGTGGAAACTGAATAAAATCAGCATCATATGTCGATCTTAAATGGAACCATGCTGCTCCTGAAATCCTCGTCCGTGAAATTCTCGTCCCCTCCAGCGGTGCTGCACTTTTCGCTGAGGTCTATGACGGTGTAACCAGAACTGGGCTGTAAAAAATATACCCGGGTGTATACAGTAACATGACATCTAGACCAGGCACGGTTAAAGTTTCCTTCAAGACCGCCTGTCTTTATGCGCTTTGAAACGAGCCTTCGAAGTTCGCAAAACAGCAAAACATTTTGCATTGTTTGCGTAAGATGACGACGCTCAAGTTTGCCCCACCCGTAAGTCACTGAAACGATAATCTTGCTCGTCTTTGATATTTACGCCCATAAGAACAAAACTATTCTAGACAAACAACCTTCTGGACTTCCTGAAACTCGCTTTACAAGGGGGACTGTCGTGGACATTATGGGGATGATTATTCCGAGTCAACACGTCCAATGAGTCAAGAGATCGAGCGAGTTAAAATACGTCTTGACTCGTTATGCCTATGGATCCCTGGACTGGATGGACCTCTCGATTCGTTGGGGCCTCTTACGAGCTTACAAGGGGCCGCCATCTTGAATTTCGCCACTTCCAGTATGGGCGAAAACATCGTCTTGCCGATCGCCACGCCAATAGAATATATACAGGGTGTTTCAGAGAACTCAGGCCAAATCGCTCCTGCGAAAACTACTCATCGCAACGAAAAAAGGCTTGTGTCGTTTTGGTCCTGGGCCAGGGGCCCATTTAGGAAAATTATTAAAGTCCAGGATAATTAAGTTGTTAATTATTTTCGCGTAATTAACTTTTTAATATTGTGTTTAAGGGCATGGTTTCATTTAGAAAATTCGTCAGCATCATCAAAAAACACTAAATCAACAAATTGCAGAACGATAGAAGGCACGCGAAGCATTTTACGGCTTTCTGAAAAACCGCACAAATTCGACGGGTTTTAAAGTTTCGGTTTGCTATCGAAGCGCATCTCGGCCCCGGCGGCACCGCGCCCCGTGGAGAGATAGTGCAACCAACCTCTCCTGCGCTGTCATCGCGAGACGCAGCAGAGGCTGGTTGCACTATCACTCCACGGGGCGCGGAGCCGTCGGGGCAGAGATGCGCTCCGATAACAAACCGAAACTTAAAAACCCGCCGAATATGTGCGGTTTTTCAGAAAGCTGTAAAATGCTTCGCGTGCCTTCTATCGTTCTGCAATTTGTTGATTTAGTGTTTTTCGACGATGCTGAGCAATTTTCTCATTGAAACCATGCCTTTAAACACAATATTAAGAAAGTTAATTCCGAATAAATAATTAACAACTTAATTATCCCGGACTTTAATAATTTTCCTAAATGGGCCCCTGGCCCATGGACCAAAACGACAAAAGCCTTTTTTTGTTGCGATGAGTAGTTTTCGCAGGAGCGATTTGGCCTGAGTTCTCTGAAACACCCTGTATAAGCGTAACCGTCACACATTCTCGTCTTGCCTATCCTCTATTTTTTTTTGTTGGTTATCTACAGGTTGAAATGTTTTATACTTTTTTCGTTGCCCATACCAGACACCCCCGGGCAGTAACTAGCGCATCATATCTATCCAGTGATTCTAGCAGTAACTATACTATTGACGCATTACCGGCGGTAACTAGGTACTTTTTTCAGTAACTTGTAACAGCAACGCGTTACTGCTTAGTAGAAATAACTTGCAACTGTAACAGGGTTACTTTTCAAGTTTCGGCGCAGAACTATGTGGAGCGCAAGTTCGTCTGCTCCTTGCACAGCGGTTGCGGTGACATCAGAACGCCGAGCTCTGATTGGAAGGATAGTGGGTAGACCTCAAAGCCAACTACCCACTATCTTTCTAATCAGAGCCAATCAGAGTTCGGCGTTCTGAAGTCACCGCTACCCTTGCGCATGAAGCAGACAAAATGAACCTTTTTCACCTTTTTCATGGCTCTGCCTTTTTCTAGAGTAACTGCATAGGCTCTGCTTGCAGAGCCAGAGCATCCCGTTCCTTTTCCTTTCGCCGCCAACACCGTAATGGCGGAGAAGCGGTCACGTGCACCGAGCTGGATCCGACCTTCGTGCGGGAAAGCGACCTCGAAGGCGCCGAGTTTCGGGCGGAGCATGTTTCTCGCTTTGCGTTTGCGAAATATACATCCTACACTAAAATAGAACGAACTGGAAGGTTCCTTGACCATTCGACATTATGTGTAGCCACTGGATACAATATAATTGCGTTGCTTTATAACGCCAGCGATGTCTTAAAACATGTTTTCAAAGTCTGAAAAGAAGGCGACACGGAGGACGATTGCGTAGTTCGCGCATCCGAAGCTCTCGCAGAAGCGACGGTTGCTTTCTGCAGTGCGGCCTTGGATCTAACATGGCCGCCCTGGAAGCGCCATTGCGCTACTCTGCTCCGCAAGCGGAGCATATACGGTTCCTCTACCTTTTTCGAGGGACCTCAACTTTTTCGAGTAACGAGCGCCGTGTTGCGGTTTGTCCGCGAACTACAAATGAAGGGCAGTCCAAGAGGACTCCGCTCGTCAAAACACATTGACGACACTGCGCTCCGCATTCCAAACACGACCACCAAATCGTCTCACAACTCGTAAGAAAAAGCACCGCAAAAAACTGCTGCAAAATTCATCCGCAAAAAAAAAGCAAAAAAAAAGCGACAAAATAAAAATACGGGTAAAATTTCTGGGTCTGCTTGGTCAAGCTGCTCCTGCCAACTGGGGGGATAGGGACAATGGTGTCCCTACCCCTGTATGGTATATCGTCCACAGCTTGTGGAGATTGAACAAAGCGCGGTGTCTTTAGAATGTTTATTTTGTTTTCGTCCGACCGAGGGAGCGGATGCTTTTTGCGGAGATCCTTCTGATTGTCGTCCAAACGTCCGTGGCTTACGGCACAGCTGATTTTCCAAACCTCGTCTTTTTTGACCATACGTTCCCCCCTAATTTGGATCGTCCAACTCCCACCTGTGCTTTTGCGGGTCTGGGCTACCGGCTTTATTTCCCCGCTCCACCAACCTCCTCCCCCCCCCCTCCACTTTTTTTTTTTTTTTACCAATTAATTATTAGTTTAGACTTTTCTCTATGTCACCCACTTGTTGTTGGCCATTTATCGTACTTCCCGAGTGCCGTCGCTTGAGAAAGAGCATTCGCTCGAAACATCTGTGTGTGTTTTCTTGAAATTGAAAGACCGCCCTTAACCAGGGGCATTTGCAGTGATATGATTGGTCCGAGTCACTTTCGAGCAGCTCTTGGAGCAGCAAAAATAACTTTTGGAGCGTAAACACACACCTCATTTATATTCATACCACTGCAAATATAATGTTAAGAGTCGTGTAAAACAAGCAAAATGCAATGACTACTTTGCCTTCTCACTTATGTGCACCAGTTTGTTAGCATCGATTGCATACCAGAAGCGATTACCTCAGGCAAAGAAACTAGCTGTTTAGTTGCGTGTAGAAGCGCCAGAAACGGTAACCAGAAGGTGACTGATGAAGGACAGCACGAATTGCTGTGAATGGTTATTTTAGGTACGAATTCCCCACTGAAATAATGTTAGAATACAATAATTTTGAGCATCTAAATTTATACTAGTTAATTCGAGCCCGTTGTGAATACTTAAAAACGAAAGAATAAAAAAATTAACGACTTACACAGACCACCGCACTCTTTCGAATAGCAACGACGTTTTGAAACGTCGTTGCTATTTCCTTCAAGATCTAGAGGTTGTAATAGAACTGCAATTCTTAATTCAGATTAAAAAACAAACAAAAAAACGTCAATTACATTTTATACATATAGTAAGCTCATCACAAAAATTGGCGTGCCAACTATTATGCGTTTTCTTAAAAACAATCCTGCCGAACTCCTTAAGGTTCTTCCCAAGCTTCCATTCATTGCTCCTGCTAATCCAATTTACTCCCACATATATAAAGGTGATAGCAAGAGTTTGCATAAAGAATAAACCCACGGGAGTTAACATAAATCTTCTTGCCGAAAAACCCTTATCAAATCTCGAATTGAAAAAAAAAAAGAAGAAATACCGGCAGGCTATTATTGCAGGCTGTATACTTTCCGGTTTAAACCGAAAAACACCGATAGACATCCGCCGGTGTCAAAAATACAAAATTGGTTAAAACCGAAAAACACCGTTTTTTTCTTAACATGTTTGAGCAAGCGCAGTTTCTTTTCTTTTTTTTTACCGAAAAAGTTTTTTTTTTTTCAAGTTTTAATTGAAAACATACCGATCAACACCCGCCGCTGATGGACATAAAAATCTTTCAAAACAAAATACAACAGTTTCTAAATAATTTTTCCCTAGAATTTTTCTTTTTTTACTGGAAATTTTTTTTCGCAAACTTCCGTCAAACACATTATCTTACCCGGAATCATGCACTTTTCTTTCTTTTGTGACCTATGTGGTCCTGGGCTCTCGGAGGACAGTAGCTTGGTTCCACTGTTCTCCAAGGTCAGCGGTCCTTCTGGGCCGCCGAGCTTGAAGGTCACTATCAGTGGCCCGAGAGGCCAGTCACAGCTGGCCAGTACTGTCCCAAGCCTCGTTGGACGTTTTGGGGCTTCCCGTGTCCAGAGCAAATGTTGAGCGGGCATTCTCGAAATTGCGCGTCGTCAACAGGAAGGAGCGGGCGTCCGATAAACATCCGCCGATTTTTGTCATAAATAAACACCGGAAGGTATACTCTCTAGACATACAAGCCGAAGTATTGTTCAGAAAGTGTTTCCCGCTCTGGAGGAGTGCTTTCCCCTTCGCACGAGGGTGCACTGCGGCAAAGCAAGGCACGCAAAAGCGTGATGCCTACTCCACGCTTGTCACGTCACTGCAGTACACCAGTGCACAGGGGCGTAGCCAGGGGGGCGGGGGGGGGGTTATTATAGAGCTTTAACCCCCCCCCCCCTTGTTACGAGCTATGACACTTTTAGATTTATTAAAGTGAAATTAAGTTTCGGCGCAATGTTGTCACAAATTGCTCACATTTTGGTCCAATGTAGCAGGATGTAGTAGGGTAAGCACTTCGGCGCAGTTTGGCGCAGCAGTCACATAATATAATATAATAATAATATATAATATATATATAATAAATCTTTATTTTGTTTCATCACTGAAACGGGGGACGAAGACAAAAAGATGCTGCAGCAGCTTGACGAAGGTCCTGGCCCCCTTTACAGCAGGTGATTCCCGCAGCAATTTAAGAAAGGAAAACGAACAAATAAGCTACATTGAATGAAATGACGTTATTTTAAATGTACAGACCACAGAATACAAAAAGAAAGAAGAAAAAAGAAATGAATACATTCATTCAATGGTACGGTGATCCGTATGCCTTAACCGTTCCCAAGAAAATAACCCTAAAATAATGCTCGTACCTCTGCCAGCGTCATTGCATGAATATCAACACCTTTTAAAAATAATTCATTTAATAAAGTAGTTAATTGGTAATTTAGTGTGTGGTTATAGTATAATGTATCTGATGGTGAAACAAACGAGTTTTCTTTATTCATTTATCCTCACCGAAGAAATTCCAAGTTATGATCGACTGACTGTAAACTCGGACCATAATTGGTTATACCGTTATACAGTACGCGAGCACATAGGTCACAAATGCACGTCTAAATCCTTTTTTTTTTTAAGTAAGAGAGATGTGGAAAGACGGAAAGGTTTGTCTGCTAGTTTTTACTGATCCTGGATCATCAACCGGTTTTAGCTGGCTCACCATTGTGAAAAAAATGAAAGTCGTTCGTAATTTTACCGAAGAAGAAACTAGAAATGCTTTATCGACGTCGAGTCATGCAGTGCTGTGCTGTCCGTCCCTATGTTTATTCTATTAGTTTTGTCCGTCCCTACGTTTATTCTTTCAGTTTTATTTAATTTACCCGAATATCGCTCTAACTTATAATCCGAGTCAGCGTTCGATTTGCGGTAAAAAATTTAACTATGAAGGAACTCAAAGTCACCAAATATGCGAATATTTCCTACAGTGAAAACCTGTTTCTCAAAAAAGCAAAAACAATTACCGTGAAAAACATAAACACGAAGGTGCCTTCCGAATGTTTTCAATACTTTTTTTCTGAAGTAACGACGAAGTGACGGCGTTCCTTTTTTCAGTAACAGTACCGCGTTACCCTTTCAATCAGTGTAACTATAACAAATAAATTTATAATTTTTTTCTTCTTCCGAGCAGTAATTTTGCGAGCCGTTTCGTCGCCTCTCCTCCGCGCTGCTTCCTCCTTGGCTCCTCCTCGCACTGACGTGAAGAAGAACAGAGGAGAGGTTTGCCCGATGTTCTCGCGTAGCGCGTTGGAACTTGGCACAGCTATAAAAGAAAACTTCCGCGCGTGCACCAGGAAAAGGCCCGCAACAGAAAGGTGGAAAGGAGAACCGACTCCTTAATTAATCTATTTTTTAAAGTAATTGTGCGTTTAATTAGACAGCGGGAAGTAAACCAGTCTCAGTGGACGTGTCTCGCAGTAGGCGAGAGCAAGTCGCACGGCGAATGGGCCGTGATTCCGCACTTTTTTCTGTGCGCGATTGGTTCAACCGCTGATAGAAAACGCACAGAGGAGACCCTTGTGTGTGATTGTGTGTGTGTGTGTGGCGTGGGTGAAGGCTCCGTACTGGAGATACACTTTTTGGCACTGCTCGACGATTGGCTCAAACGGATGGTAGCGCCGTTCGAGCCAATCATCGCCAAGTGGAGAGCTCCGATAGGCATCTTTCGCGCGCGTTTGAACCAGTCTTGGGTAGTAACGCGTTACTAGTAACGCGTTACTGTAACTTTGTTACTAGTAACGCGTTACTGTAACTTCGTTACTTTTGGTAACTTGTAACTGTAACGAGTTACTTTTTAAAAATGTAACTTGTAACTGTAACGAGTTACTTTTTTCTGCGGTAACGATGAAGGTAACGACGTTACTTTTGTCGTTGCTTTTCAGCTTTTATGAATAATATATCACTGAACGAGTACTATTTAGCTACATCTTGCACTTTCCAAATCGTCTGTTCCGGCATTTCGAGTGTCAAATTGGCCTTGCACAAACTTGTGAATACGTTCTTTGTCGCGAGTCACGACCCGAATATAGCCACGTGTAGATTTGATAAAAAAAATCTAGTTATCTTTACGCACGCGCTTGTACTTTGTGACTGAACACTTACATCTTAGTGTTTTGAAGCACTATCTATGTTGTGGTTTTCTTTTTTTTGTTCAAATGCTTTCTAATCGAGTGAATCAACCGTGAAAAAACAATACACGCGGAGGGCACTGCGCATGTTTCGCATTTTGATTTGCGCCACTACTCTGGCGTGGAAACTTTCAAACACTAATTTCGAGAAGCAACTGCTGCAGAGTTACATTATGAAGTAAAAAGCGTACTTTTCTCATTTTATGCAATAAAACTTTGTGAGGGGCGTTTTCTAGTTTTTCTTAATCTTTTGAGTTATAGAAAAGTAACTGAAAAGTAACGTCGTTACTTTTTAAAAGTAACTGTAACGAGTCACTCTTTTGTTGCGGTAACTGTAACGGTAACTTCGCTACTTTTTCTGAAAGCAACTGTAACTGTAACGAATTACTTTTTAAAAGTAACTTACCCAAGACTGGTCTGAACAAGCGGGCTCGTTCTTTTGTCTAGGTTCGGATGATTCCCAGCATTTTGGTGCATTCTTGCTTTTTACGGCTTTGCGTTTTCCCCGTCTCGCGTTCTTCGTTCCCAAGTTAAATATTTTCTGGCGTTAATCACCTTTAAAAAAAAGCGTTTTAAAGTTAGAATGATTTGTCGTTGTTTCTAAACGAATAAAAAGTTAACTTAGAAGCATATGCCATATTTGTTAAAAACAGATAACAATTTTTTGTTCAGAACTTTCGATCAATGTGGTACTGGATATTGCATTTCATACTGTCGTCTTCTTTGTTACGTCGGCAGACAGGGTGCGACTACAATTTATTAATATTAATCGCCCCATTTTTTTATTTTTTATACTGTGAGATACTTTTTTTTTATATGTGTCCGCGTCGCAAAGAGAAAGCTTTTACTTTCGCCGACGTTTCTTCTAAAGAGTGGAAACGTTCCTGTGCTGGCAGACTCCTCTTCGATCGAATATATTTTCGTTGTTGACATTCGTTGCGGTATCACAGTGTTGATACCGTGACTGATATTTCCTGGCGTTGCTTTTTTTCTTGCTTCGTGCTGCGTTAAATGTTTGAACTGTCAAGTTGAATGTAGAGTTCCAGAAACTCTGTGGGGCACCACGCATGCATCTCTGCCCCCACGCAGGAAAAATCAGCGAAAAAGAAGTAAAGTAAATAAAGAAAAAAAAATTGCCTACTTGTGCCGCTCGTCAATGTGCTCAATTAATTGACATCTGAGTCACAATTATACTGTACGACAACTAACGCAAAAGGTTACCAATGACAAACCACGTAAATGAGCCTTACAACTGCAACGGCAAAATGAGTGCACGTGCGATGTAAAAATATGTGATATAACAGGATATACATGCAGTCTACAAAAATGAAGAAACGGGCTTGTTAATTTAAAATACAAACATACTTATCGGTAAAAAAATGACCTAAAAAGGCGAAAAAACCCCGTTATCCTGTAAAAAATAGAGCTTTAGGGAAAAAAGTCAAATTTTCTGTAAAACTAAACGACTCTCGTAACCGGAAAAAGGCCCACTTGCTCATGTGGGACTCCAACTCGGGCGGTTAGAAGATAACGTTGGAGTGCATGCGTTAAATGTCAGGCCAACATTGAAATGAATGTGTAAAACGCGATGGTCCAACGTCTGATAGCTCTAACGAGCATATAGCTTCTACCGCACTGTCAACTAAAGTGTGAGTGTGTGTGTGGACGGAGGGGGGGGGGGGGGGCGTTGCATTTAAAGGTGCGCATAAACGCCCTTTGGGAGCAAAGAGGAGCATTTTTTTTCTTCTTAAGAGTGACATCAATGCTGTGCACCAATTTACTGGATGGTATATCTCCTAATTGGTACTCTTAACAGAGAATCTGTTTGATAAGCCGAATTCTATATAAGAAAACTGTCAGAAGAGCCGTCAATTTTCCCGCTAAATTTATCGGAGAAATTAACGTCACGTAACCAAAGTACGTGACGTTATGTGATCTCAAGCCACGTGACGTTAATGTCCCCGCTAAATTTAGCGGGGAATTTGACGTCACGTGACCATGTCGTTACCTCAAGTCACGTGGCGTCAATTTCTGTGAGGTGGTAGTTTGCGCTCAACAGATTCTCTCCTCCCCTGTCTCTGTAAGCATGACCAAGCTTGTGTAATTTCTCATTCCTATCTCAAACAAATCCTCGTTCAGGCGCTCCGTGGTCTGGACGACGGCCTGTTACGCTGCGACCAGCTGCTTCAAAGTCAGGGTATCGACGCTTCGTCTCGACGTCGACTCCTGGACATCCACGGCTCCAACGAACCATGGAACTTGGACGTCACTGCCGCCTTGGACGGCGAACAGACGACCTCCACGACCACCTGGCTCTTCTTAGGCGCCGCCCTGTGGTTCCTGCGAAGCTACTGGATGTGCGCGACCGCCGCTGCCCTCGTACTTCTGGTCTCCTGGCTCAGACGCCTTCTCCACAAGGTCCTGGACCGCCGGTGGCTGAGGGCCTTTAAGAGTCGCAACGCCGTTCCCGTTGTGACCGTGGTCACCTCCGACGGAGTCGTTCAAGAACTCGACCCAAGGTCCTTGGTTCCGGGAGACTTGTTCCTGCTAGGTCTAGGAGACAGGGTACCCTGCGATGCGGTGATCATCTTTGGGTCGTGTCTGGTGGAACAAGGAGACGTCAGCCTGCCCCCGCTGGTCGCAAAGTGGGAGCTCGGTGACGGCGAAGACGTGCGCCAAGAGCTGTTTTGCGCAGCGAAGCACCGGGCCAGCACGGTGCTCTGCGGATCCACTGTGCTGAAGGTGCGTGGCGGGGACGTAATCAGGGTCGTGGCGCTGAGGACGGGAGCGGCCACCTTCCAGGCTTCGCTGCTACGTCGGAGGATGCGACGTGAGAGCCCCTTCAGGTAAAGACAGTTAAATAGAATGGTTTGAAGATAAATTAAACTATGCCATCATACGGGCCGCTATGACGTATTAGAAGCGTCCGCAACGTATTTTTGTTGTTTGTTGTAACCTGCTGATATTTAAGTATTTTCTTTGCATAGAGAAAAGCTTCTTGCAAGTTCACAAAGTACAACCATAAGTGCTCAATATTGTATCCAATTTTTCTCGCAACAAAATGAGTATCTTTTTTCTTCGTAGCAGTGCAGGAGAGGAGGAGCAAAACAGCGTGACGTCACAACTATCGTGTTAACTCGTATGGCCACACCTTACGTTCAGCGATATAATTGAAATGATTAAAATAGCGCAAACTTGACACGGACAACAACAAAAAAAAGGCACACGACAGGACAGCGCCAGTCCTGTCGTACACGTGCCTTTGTCCTTGTCAAGTTAGCGCTATTTTAATCATGTCTAATACGAACCAACTAGCCCAATCAAAAGTCGTGATATAATTGAAATAGTTTTTTTCGGGCTGATTTTATAATCAAACATAAGTTACAGGTTCAGAGAGAAACAAATAATTAAGCATCAATTGATTGATCTGTTTTCCACAGGAGCCCGAGCAGGATAGCACAGGAGTCCTTGCACAATGGACGGCAGCGTGGGCGGCCTTCCTCCTGTCCGTCTTTTTCTGGCTCGGCCGGGACCGCTTTACCTGGGACGAAGTCCTTCTTCGAGCCTTCAGCGTCCACGCCCCTCCTCTTTCCACCCAGAAGCCTACTCCTGTCCTTCTTACTCGAGTCCTGCTTCAAATCTGCCCTGACTTCCGCGGGCGTCACATGTCGCTACGACGTCGTCGCTTCCACCCAGCGTTGGGGTTCCACCAGGGCCGTTGCCGTCGATGCCACAGGAGCCCTCTGCGGCCCGGCGGAGAAGCTGGCGGGACTACTACCAGCCGGATGTCGAGGCTTCGGAGCTGAAATCCTCCAGAGATTCACTGGGGTTGTCCCGCGGTCACCCGCTGCGCTGGGCGGCTGTAGCGGGCCAGTCCTTGTGGATGGAAGCGGAACGAGGGCATGCGATGGGTCATCCGCATGACGTGGCCGCCTTCGAGGAATCTGGAGCTGCATTGCTGGTTGGAAATCACGAGGTGTATGCGCTGGGAGACTCTTCTGGAGAACGCGTACCTCCGGTGAGGCTGCGCCCGCTGGTCAATCCCTTCTGGAGCACCAGGAGGCTCGACGAAGACCTCAGACGAGCACGTCCACCGCAGGATGTTGTCGCGACTTGCGTACTACCGACGACAACCGCTGCCACGAATAGGGATGATGCCGATGTCGACCGCGAGTCTATGGACCGCCGAGAGATCCATGAGGATGGTGCACATGTCCACGACCGAGACGACGGGAACATCGATGCCAAGAGCCTCGATGCTGGCGGAGACGGGACGACGATCGCGGAACCTTTGCGAATCATCAACGCCAGAGCTGCCTCAATGGTCGGCTCTTTCAACGAGAGAAAACACTCTGAGGAGACCACTGTCCCTGCTCCGCAAAACATCACGCACAAGACAGGTGCACAGACTAACCTCCGCTACTTGTCGCCCTTGCCGGAGGTTCGGGTGTCGTCAGCTTCGAGAATCAACCGAACGGCCGTGAGTTTGGCGCTGGCTGCTCTGCTCAGGTCCCTGATTCGATTGCTGAACGAGCTGGCGGAGCGCCTGGGTTGTCTCTCCTGTCCGAGGCGTCGGCGGCGAGGCAGAACAGCTCATGGTGCACTGAACGAGACTCTGGCCATATGCCCGCCTCCACCGTCCGAACTTCACTCTTTACCGGGAGAGTCGCCAGGTACTCCGACTGGTATAGGTATGCGATCGCCAAGTTCTCCATCGGATGAGAGCTTGATTTTACATTTCGAAAAAAACCCCGAGACTGGGACAAAAAGGGACGGACAAAAAGGGACGGACTTTGTGTTTGTCCGTCCCTTTTTGTCCCAGTCTCGGAGGTTTTTTCCGAAATGTTTAACCACCACCAGCTCGTTTGCGCCCTTACCTTTTGTTCACAGCTTGATTTTATTGTTTTTACGTAATATGAATGGTTGCCATGCTTTGTGGGAAAACGCATTCGCGCTAAACACCCTTTCCTGGTGTATAAAGGGTGTTTCGGAGATGACAAGTAACAGCCATGACTACACGCCTTTCAGTCCCCCCATTTCGAGTAATACACCCTTTATAAAAAAGTAGGGCGCTGCTTTCTGGAACATGCAAAAAGGGTGTAGAGAAGGGTGCTACGGTACAGAGTGGGGAAGCACTGTACCGCACTGTGCCTCCGTCTTGCGCATGCGCAGTCAGACGGGTAAAGGCGGGAGCTGACATCGGCGGTACCGGGAGAAGGAACGAGAAAGGGAGCGACAGAAGAGCGGAGAAAGAAAGCAGACGAAAGGCTAAAGGCGTGTTCGTTTTGTTGCGAAGAGTTGAAGTTGCTCGAGCGCTTGTCAACTTTATTTCCGGTGTTTTCCTGCAAAGTGGGCTAGAAAAGAACACGGTATATATACGTCGAGAAACTGACGGAGAGGAGAAAACGAGAGCCAGAACGCCGAGCTCTGATTCCAATAATTAGTGGGTAGACCTAAAGCTATATCTGCCTTTGTCTCCACTTTCCACTGCACTGGTCGAACGCCTTCGAATGCGAAAGCCAAACGCCGGACATTGACGCTCCGCGTCCTAACGCGTTCGACGAGTGCAGTGGAGATACTGCTAGCTTCAGGTCTACCCACTAATCAATCCAACCAGAGCTCGGCGTTCTGACGTCACCGCGCGCTCGCGTCTCCTCCTCTCCCTCACGTTCTCGGCGCATAGGCCCGTTTCTCTCGGCCAGAGGGCGCTGTAGCGTCCACGAGACGCAACCACAAAAGAGGCACCTACGCTAGCGTCCGCGGGACGCGACCATTTAATGCTGACATAAAGCGGCGTCCTAGGCGTCTGTCAGCGTCCCTCAGCATGTCCATGGTTCGCGCGCACTAAAGGCTCTGTTATACTCCGACGTCGAGCATAGCAAACACAGCATAGGGCAGCGCACACAGATACTGATTGGTCGAAGATATCGAGTTTCTTCTTGCCGGCCAATGAAAGGCCCCGTACTGCGCTACGCCACGTTCGCTGCGCTCACTGCGGAAACGCGACCTGAAAATGTCCGATGTTGCTCGCCAGGGGCGCTGTTCAAAACTTGAGAGCTACAGGAGACCAACTGGGACCGCCAATGTCCGCGTCTATGCCCCACCTGTTCCGAAGCGGCCCGAATGCACGGGACCTTTCCCTCTAGATTATTATATTAACTCGATGTGCTCAGCAGCAGCTCAAGTGTTCAAGGGGCGCAAGAACGGTGAGATCGACGTCACAGGTGCGCTTTGCCGGTTGGTTTCGGTTTGAAACCGTGTGCAAGGATGACATTTCTCGTCCTGTTTGGACCGCAGCGGATGCTACGAGCGATCGCAACCAATCCAATGACGTATAAGTGTCACGTGACCCTAGGGAAGGATCGCAGCGCCTTCTTTATGTGCTGTGTCAGCCCAGCGCTATGGGTCGGCCGGGATGGCTCGTGGCGTCCACTGCAGTCCATCGTGAGATGAAACGGAGTGTCGCTCTCTTTTATATACCTAGAGAAACAAAGAAAGGAAAACAAAAATATTTTCGACAACAAACCGACCGTGTACGAAAAAAAAATCCAAACAAAACATTATATGGCCATTCGTTTTTATCGCCTTTCTTTCAAAACCTGCCTCAAAAGCTTCCTCCCTCTTTTAACTAAACAAAACAAAACAAAAGAATACAAAAAAGGCAAGGGGCAAGGCGATATTGGCTCCCTGGGGCACAGATTATCAAGCGAAAAGCTCAGAGGGAGGGAGGGAGAGAAACAAATAAATATCGGTTGCGAAATATAAAATGTGCTTCCCCATAGAATCCCGTCTTTCTTAATATAAAGGCGCCTATCTGTAAACGCCGAATTCCAGACATCGTAAGCCGCCGGTCCTGCTTAGAGGCCAGGGGTGGGGGGGGGGGGGGATTTTGGACGCTCATTGGCTGCACACTCAAAGGCGTTGTTTGTGTGCCGCCGTCGGTTTTTTTCGCGTGCGCAATGCAGTCCAAGTTATAATCTCGTTAAACGAACATATACAATCCGAGAACCGGTATTTATTTTCTAATCTTTTGGTACGAAATATTAAAAAAAAAAGAAAAAGAAATATTTTGTAGGATTATTTTGGTCCAACACGAATTTTCCTTCCTACCTTCGACAGTGCTTCGGCGTCCCGCAAGCCTCGAGCATGCGCGCGCCGCTAAAGCACGGTGGAGGCCCGGCGTTTGTATTCCACGCGCAGTGAAATTTCTCGCTGGTCGTAGGCGGGTAAAAAAAAACAGTCACCGACAGGGAGAGAGGGGCAAAACGCCTCCATTTTAGACGTCCGGCCTTCGATCGTGCGCGTGCACTATCGAAGACACCGGAAGCGTTGTCGAAGGTAGGAAGCTCGCGTTCTTATCCTGTCGCCGTTCTTATCCTCACAGTGACTGTGTGCGGAAAGCAAGTCGTCTGCTTCTTGCGTGGGAGTTGTGTGTGACGTCAGAACGACGCTGAGCCCTGATTGGCTTAGATTGAAAGGATAGTGGGTAGACATCAATGCTAGGTGCCTTGGGGTCTACCCACTATATTGTTCCGTCAGCCAATAAGAGCTCGGCGTTCTGACATTATTGCAACCCCTCCGCAAAAAGCAGACGAACTTGCGCTCCGGGTTACTTTGTTCATGCACCGGCGGCAATGAGTTCATCGAACGACTTTTCATCGACAGGTTGCTTAGTCGACTCTGCGATGTTCCACTGACATACCGTTTCATCCAAACGAGGTCGCGTTCGTTTTATCGGTAATTTCTTTCCTTTTTTTCGCAAAGTTTCGTTCTTGTTTAGGTTAGGATCTATCATACCCAATATATTTCTTGTCTATAGATGATGTCTAATCTATTTCTATCTAATATACTCTCATTAAGTTTACTCAAAATCTAAACATAGCGTCTTTCAATCTCCCCATAAGAAGATAGGTGAACTTCCTTGCCGTCTATGTATCGGTAGTAATGAGCTTCAACCGGTCAATGCAGTCTCGCACATGGATGTAGAAGAATATTCTAAATTTATTGCCTCAATTAAAAGCGAGACAAGGAGAGACAGCAGGACAGAAGAGCTCACAGATGTCTAACAAAATCCTCTTGTGAAAAACCAACAAAAAACGTTCACACTCATGTTTTGTCTTAGCAAAAACGCGGAGATACTTTCATAATGAAACATTAAGAACTATCTATTTCAGTATTTTTCAATCGCACCTTACTTATAATGTGTTGAGTCATGGGAGTTTACTTACAAAACATATATTGAACCTGTCATAAAGTTACAGAAGCGGGCCATTGGGATAATGCATTTTGTACACACTATAGCACCCCGTCCGAACTTTTGTTTCGCTCTAATAGAATAATGCCTTTACAAAATGTACGGAACCATGGGATAGCGCCTCCGAGTATATCCATTATTATCCATATTAAAGGGCACCACCGCTCAATTCCGAAAAATTTACGCTTACATGTGATTCCATTTCACAAAGCATTACTAAACAGCTCTACGTCTTCGGATTCGCTAAATGTGGAATATTATTTGTGTAGTCTTAATTGAAACATCAGCAGATACTGAAACCGAAACTTCGGTTGCGTCAGGCAACATTGGTTTCGTGTCGTCAGAGGCATGGCCACGTCACGTCGAACCACGTGGTCTTGTGACGTTGGTAAGGGCGAGGTACAGGACACGCGACGCGGGCAGGTCGCTTCGCATGGTGTGGACGGTGATGGCTCGGGGGAGAGGGAGAAGGAGAGAAGCCGAAGAGGAGAGGGGGAGCGGAGAAACAGACCGATAAGCGCGCAGGGCAGCGCAAACTAGCGGCTAGCGCATCCGCGTTACGGTGATCACGTGGACGCCGTTGAGCCAACACCGGGAGGAGAAACTCATGACGTCATCGGTCAATTTCGCTCTGAGAAGTAAAAACAAACAAAACGTGAGAATGACGTAGACATGCCTCTGACGTAGTGGCTCAACGTTGGCCGCTCCAACTCCGTTGCATTAGGGAGTTTTCGTAGACCGCGTTTCCCCTTCCGCTAAGCCCTCCGCAACAAACCAGCCGCTACTGCGCCTGCGCGCCGATGACCTTGACTGCAGAGTTCCGGCTAGCGTAGCGGGTTGCGGAGAGCGTTGCGGGACAGCAGAAACGATATACGAAAACTCCGTATTGACTGCGCTGACGATTGCGCCTCGCGTCGCACGCTAGAGTTGGCAGATTTCGGCGACTGGGCTCATTTGAAAGTTTGCTGGCCAGTTTATTAAATATATAGACGGAATTTGATCGTAATATTTGACATGGGGTTTTCCTATATGATACTGAAGAGGGCTGCATAGTTTTCTAAATACGAAAAATGGAGCGGAGTAGCCCTTTAAATCTCGCTCTGCTTTACAAGGTAAACTCTTAATGCCAATATTCAACATTGACTATGAATGGCGCATAAAGGGGTACTGAACCAAAGCTTTCAGTGTCAATAATGAGTGGCGCACGATCTTTCCACGAGCCAGCAGCCGTCAATGGGCGCATGGGCGCGCAACGAATTCCACGTCACAGTCCTCCATTCACGCTTAAGATGACACTGAAATGTACGGGGTCCGGGCAAAAATATAATAATGAACGGATTTTCATCTCCACTGTGGAGATGAAAAGCTCGTCTTCATTCTAATTTTCCCCAGAGCCGATATATATTTCGCAGTCATCTTAGGGTGGAACCCCACCATGTATGCCGTTTTGATTAATTTTTGGCGGTTTATAACTTCCTTTCTATGTATTCTACACTCATAAAATTAATGTTAAATTAAAAGACTGTATTCAGATATACTTTAACGCCTCGATATTACGCTTATTTTTAGTTGGTAGTTTAATATTTAACTTTTACTAGACCACCGTTTCTGATATTGAACCATTTTTTGCTCGACTTATAACGTTCAAATGTCCAAGGTAATTTACGTGAACGGTCTGTTGGATATAGTGAACTAAAAAGTAAGCAATTAACTGCACAGAAAATGTACGTTAGAAAAAAATTTTAATTGTGTTATTTTTTGTGCTTTAAAAACGGAATCACAACAACTAAGGAAAATAACGAGATATTAAATAATGAAGCATCTTTTGATATTACCTTTCCCCAAAACGGAATATCGAAAGATTACACGTGAAGTACAGTATTCAATCCCAAACTTTTCCCATTCAGTTACGGCAAGTTGCCGTTTTCTAATATAAAATACAAACGGCGACAGGTGTTCAAGAATAGCTTGATTTGAATTTGTCGTCTTGTGCCACTTGGACCGCCACGTGAGAGACAGAAATGTCACCAGATGTCAGGTGCCTGGATGCCCGCAGTGAGCGAGCCAGAGATATAAAAACAACAAGCGGCGAAACTGCGAGGGGACCACAGAGCTGCTTTTACGCGCGTTTCACTGTTCATCGGTATCACTGATCTCCATGACTATTTTCTGGATCGCGTTTGCTCAGCTCCGCCTAGGCACAGGAATGTGGCTACGGTCAACCATCTTTTTGGTAGAGTTACCCCTGCCCGTTTCGATCTGGATGAGCATCGTACCGGCGTGTGGTCGTGTATCACTACTGCGTGGTGCACGTTAAAGACTAGCGGTTGTACTGCACTGGCTAAATTGCTCATCTACAGCGAGTGACTCGTCGCAACTTTAAAATGGCTGACCAACGACTCGCTGTATAAATATCCACACAACCCCAATTATTACTATTATCTCTAGCCATTATAGTAATGTCAATGTGGTGGACAGCGCTGTGGCGACAGGCTCCATGAAAAAAGCCTTGGGTCTATTACACGGTGGAAGAAACATTTAGGTGATGACTCTGTCCGACGCGGCGACCATATTACGTTCGGCGCACCGAGCGCTTCACTCGCACGGAGATAGATGGCACCCAAGTATCGGGTCCCTTGGAGTTCCTGTATATAGCTACCTACGGTAGCAGAGTTGCGCATAGGTCCGCCATCTTGCCCTCAACCAGATGTTTTGTAGGAAAGCCACACTCGTGTCCGCAGGAGTTGGGTACGCTCGGCGCAGCGCCGACGGTGAGCGCTCGTTCATTCCGCTTTATTTTTGGGAACCACACTATGATTTTTATGCATAATGTGGTTGCTGGATAAAATTACGCTTTCAAGTACCGCCAAGGATTTTTGTCGAAACGCGCGAGACACCTGTCACGAACGGGCGCTCTGCCGCCATTCGCTTCCAAGGGCCGCTAGTTTCAGCGCTGCTCCGCCATTTGCTTCCAGGGACCGCTCGAGACACGGGCCTCGTGCACTGGCGCACTTGACGCTACTTGCAAGACAAACGCAAACACACCGAGGGGCTTTACAGCGCGTGCAATTGCAAGGTTACCAGGTATATTTCCCCGCACTGACCCCAGTCGTGACGTCTCATATACTGACCTTCTTTGAAAATAGCAAGAGTGCGCGTGCATTGCTTTGATAGGCGCCGAAAACTCCTAATATGACGTCAAGCCCCGGGAAGAAAGGGCTTCCGCTGTTCAACTAGAATGGCGTATTCTGTGTTTGGGTTATATGATATCTACTTTTTTATGAAGGTGCGCAGATTTTCTTATCAGAATATATTATTGGTTGTGGATCATCATGTGTGTGTATTATGTTTGTAAATAATATATTAAGTGTATAGAATATCAACCTTTAAAAAAATTAGGTGTTTCAGTTTGTATATTTTGTGCACGCACTGAATTTTCTATTTGTATTGTATTTCTTTTGAAAGGATCCACGACTAGCCACTGGCTGCTGATCCTGATGAATGTACGCGGTGGTCATCAAACTTACACGGAACATTCGAACTGCGAACTATCTCATGAAAGAACTATCTTCTCACGCTTGATCAAGTTTTATTTTCTGCTCACGACGAAGAGAGGCTGTTTCAATCTTGTCCTGAGCAGCCACAAAACTTGACCAAGCCGCCAGGATAGTGCTCCCATGTAATAATGCACAGTTCCCAAGTTCCGTACAAGTTTGGTGACCACTGACCATTTTCCACGTATTATTTGCAATAAAAAAGAATGAGTGAATGAATAATCCAAAGCCAAACCCCGAGACAAGGGAAAATAAAATATGGACAAGACGATCTTTGCCGATTTGTGTCGTCTTGTCCCGTCATTTATTTCTCCTTCTCTCAGGGTTTTGGCTATGATGTTTTCTAAACAGCCACCTACATACTTTCGCTCCTAGGTTAGGATAGCGTATGCTAGGTCATAACTTCGCTAAATGCTTGCATATGTACAGAAAGTTCCAGCGAAAAGAGAACCGTGTTTTTCGGCACGGGTAAAAAAAACTATGCATCGCAAAATGCTCAAACTCTAAGAATGTGAAACTAGGTGTTGAGATAAAACGCGAAAGTTCGAGAAGATGGCGTTGCCTGGATTAAAGGTTAATTGAGGAAAATGAAATTTCTCCGTGAGCCGACGTCCACCTAAGCCTAATATCGTCAAAACAAGAAATGAGATTATGAACGCTCGGGCAGGGGATATATATAACTGAAAGTATATATATCCCCCGCCCAGTATATATCTGACAAGTTTGTTTCGTTAAAACAGATGGTACAGGCGCCCACGGTGTCATTATTTGTTTTGACGAAATAAGGCTCAGGTGGACGTCGGTTCATAGAAAAAAGCTTCACAGAGTTTGAGCACTCTGCAATGCATAGTTTATTTACCCGGGTCGAAACACATGGTTCACTTTTCTTGGAAATCCCTACTTGCAACCGTATCGGAGATACATTTTCAAAAGCCCTTTTTAGCAACTATCGTCACAAAAAAAGTTTAAATTTGAATAAAGTTTTTCGTTCTATCAATCTTGTGCACGATCTTACGAGGTTGCGGGATTGCTGAGTGCCATCTACCGAGAGGCGATACAAGCGGCCACCCCTTAGCTTCCCCGATTACCGCGAGATGGAAGTACCATACGGACAACGTTGTCGTCTGCTAGCGGTGATGATGATGATGATTGGGGTTTAATGGCGCAAGAGCGACTTTGGCTATATTGCGCCAGACAAAATTACTTAAGACGGCTATACTAGGAAAGAGATATTAAAGTTTTGATGGCAAAAGTTAGAGCTGACTTTTAAAAGTCAAAAACAAAAACAAAACATAAGATAATGGAAGGTGACCTCTAAA